>JASANE010003297.1:0-120354 GCA_030248225.1 Trileptium ribeirensis | reverse complement strand
GAGAACTGGTGGGGTCTGGACTTCATGGTTCAACATCATGGTGGGCATAAATTTGTTAGTACGGAAGATGTAATTTGGTGATTCAAGATCACGGATGAGGTGTTATGTTAGTGGGCTAAGAACATACGTTGGGCGTAACCCTACGGCGGGGGTAATGCTGAAAACGACCGCGACGTGCCGCAATTATTTTTATGGGTAAAGAGCGTCACTTCGCACAGAGTCGACCATCATCGACTCTTCGTTGTATTAACTTCTTTGCAAATCAGTTTATCAGGTCTTGAACTAAAATAAATTAAAATAACGGAACATTTGTGCAATGTACGTTATCTACGTTTAACGGATTAAGCAAAATCTATGTATGTTATCTTATCAGAAGAAACGCCTTGATTGTTACCGTCTCTGTAGCAAGTTATTGTAGTTATCCGTTGCTGCGACTGTATTGAAGATATGTCGCTAAGTCATTACTTCAGTCGTACTTTATTCTTTTGCGTTTGTCGACAAAAATACATTAAGCGTGTTGTATGCTGTAAGCGATTATGTGTAATATATAACTTGTTTAGGTTGGCGGGCCATCAAGCCCTAGCGCAGCTCGTCGTACTCGTGGCCGGGAGAATGTTGGACCGCAGGAGACCGCGGTAATAGCATTTATTCAATTGCAGCCAAAGTATCGTAAGCGAACATCGTCACCAACGAAACAAGCTAGTACTACGGAGGCCGAGCAAGTTAAATTTCAAGAGCCGGCCCCGGTTCAGCCGCAAACGTCACTATATCAAGACAGTCCCGTGGCATCGCTACAAGTCACATTACAGGAATATGAGCCAGGTGGTTTTGACGATGCAGATTTTAGTCCGACTAGTTCGTTCGATATTGAGAGTCCGCTTGGGAGTAGCAGTGGCGCGATTGGAGGCGGTAGTTCTGGTGGTGGAACAGGCACCGGAGGAATTGGTATTCTCTCCGAAGTCCAACGTGTAGGTCTGCTGTGTATTGAAAATAATTTTTTAGTTTTCCATACGATACCGATTTCGGAATCACTGCACCCACGATGTGTAGCCTATGCTGTTGTATGTGTCCACGTATTTTTAATAATAATTTTCTTTAATGAGACATTAAATTCTATAGATCGCCACGCATAGCACCAGGCCTACTACTTGCAATTATCTGATTGCCTCTATATCTGAGCCTCAGAGTTGAACCTCACCCTATTGAACAATATCTTCCTGCAAGCGCAGCGCCCCCTAATACCTCCATCACACGCCGACGTTACATTGCTCAGAATGTCTTTGACTAAATACCGGAAAATTAGGCTCAGATTTAGCAGAAATTTGATGAAATTTTAAGGACTATTTTTCTTTGCTTCGAACGGCTACGCCCCTTCCCTTGAGTCGACGGAGCTCGGACCCCTATTTGTATATACACTATAGCTGGAATATATTGTATAGTACCAATTTTTCAAAAGATACGAAACTGTTGGTGGTCAAAAACAAAAATATAAGGAGTCTTTTAGGGTTGATGTTACGCCAACGAGGAGCAGCCATTTTCACCTTATAAAAACCCAGTAGTTACGTATTACCAAGGGGTACATCAAATATCTAACATGTTTTGTTAAATGAAAAATAATTCTATTTCAGCAGAAGGCAATAAGTTTTACAAGGCCGATCTTCGCCTGTCCGATATTGCAAATGAACTTGGAACCGACTGGGATAGGCTTGCCGCGACTTAAACGTTCCTGGTACGTATCTATGTATGACAAAAGATTTCATGTCATATAACAATTGAAAATTTTAATGCTTTGATATATTACCATATCAGATGTGAGTAAATGGAGCAGACGAGTCGTTTCTTTCACTTGAATTATTAAGATAAAATATTACGAAACTTAGATTGAAAATTGCTTTCCGTTATATAAAAATCAAGACGTATGTATTTCCAAGCTACGTCTGGTTTTTATTTTGACACTGACTGTTAACTTGTCGGTCCTTCGTTGATCGTGGATTACAAAAAAACGAAAACATTTCGACGCAACCCCACCCACCAAAAATAAATTGGCACCGCCTTCCACACTTTATATCAATTATGTTTTAGGTAAATTTTGATCAAAGTGTTCAGTTAAAATTTTGACTATTGAGGAGAAGTGTTTGTACGTATGTACAGTAACTCACACTCTTCGGGGAAGTGCATAACTACAAACAGTACTCACCAATAAAATTTTATTTTAAAATTCCATAATGTTTTTGTTCGCTCGCTGCTCGCTCGCTCCCTAGAACGACAGTCATAATAATTGTGGCGATTTGCTCAAATTCTTTATAGCGTATGGTTGTGTTTAGACACCGCACATACACATATCAGCGTGAGTTTTCATTAGGCGACATATGGAATAACTACAGTACTCGTCACGAATGAGTGTTGTTCGTTCGACGATTTTTTCCATAAGTTGAAAGTTTTGCTTGAGTTCTGTTCGAATTGTCTAGTTCGATTTTTAACTTTGCTATATGAGTTGGTGATAGATTTTCTTTTAAACTCATCCATAACAACTGAAAATGCATGAAGTATTAGTGTTAGCCTCTAGATATCCGGACCATGGTAAAACCTATATTTACACCATTCTTAATGCCTTTCACGCAATACGTAACCAAACTGCTGAAGATAGACTATATTCTGTCAATCCATCGGTTTTATTGACCCTAGCCTATACCAATTTAAACATCTACAAAGGCATGGAATATTCGCACTGGACTCTAAATAATCAAACCATCCTATTCAGAGTACCAAAACCCTATATATATAGTATATATACTGGGCTCTCCATTCGCTCAAAAATTTTGCCAGGGGGGCATGAAGCAGGCGCAAACTAGGGCAGGGGACATTTTTCGATATATATGCCCTGCAAGAACATCGTGACGCATCCGTGAAAACTGACTAAATGTTGGAAATCGGGTTCGTCGATCGTAAAACGTTTCAAATTCCATGGGGAAGGTAAAATATAGTCAAATTGAACTCTAAATAGCAAAAACATCGTATTCAGCATCTTTGATAACGTAATAGAACCTCGCTGTAAGGTAAAAACATGCAAGGTCCCACAAAAAATTAATGGTCAGCAAAGTTGAAGAACGCAATGAGCTGATTCTGTTCTCGTTTTTTTGGGGGCCTCAGATTTAGAGGTGAAGCCAGTGTCGCGAGATATGGGTTGCGAATGACTGGTACCTGTATGTCTAAATATGGCAAAGAACACTAAGTCTTATAAAACCTGTTTTTTTGCCATTTTGCCCTGAAGAAGGGTTCGGGGCTGTTTGCGTTCAGCTAAAGGGCGCATCGTCGTCAGTCCAGAAAATGAGTAGTTATGAATGACAGTGACAGACAAAAAAAAGAGATTTTCACCATTTTCTCCCTAGTGCCCGCAGTGGAAAGTCCGCTCGCTTTGCTCGCTTCGTTTCAACTTATGGTGCATAAGGATTTTGTAAAGAGTATTACGCTTCACCTGCTTATGTCCTGTTATACTAAAAAGTATACCGCAGTGCGTTTCGCTGTGATCAAATGTAGCGATGACAAAATTTCCCCCCACTCAAAATGCCAGGGGACGTTTATCCCGCTCCCCGTATTGAAAATGGACAGCTGTAGGGACCCAAATAAAAGGCAGGTTTGGGACAGCGCTAAACGAACATCGCATAAGCCGATGAGTGTCATACTCTTCTGTAAAATATTATACGCTCTTGGTATAACTATCAGCTTATATTATTGTGTAGTTAAATTGCGTTTTCTTTCATCGAGGTTTTATATCTCGCGAAGTATAGTGTTCTTTTGTTTACTGTTGTGCAAGTAATACTGGATACCCCAACGCTTTTTATTATCGTCATAGTGTTATAATCGAATCGTAATGACTAATTCATACTAATTTAAATTTAGCTCTCGCAAATGCGATTTGAGCGGAGCGAAGCGAAGCATTTTTTGTTTAAAAGGGGGAAAAGGGATACGTACGGACGTTCGTCTGTCTAACTCCTTAATAACTAATGGTACCGATTTAAAAATATTGTTTGAAAGGTTCACTATTCTTCAGATGTAAAATATAGTTTTGTCAAAATTTGTTTTAGTTAATTACTAATATTATTAATAAATTAATAATTAGTTTTTTAACTAAAAATTAGTTAAGCGTGTTAGCCCATGTTGAACATTTCAAACAAACATTGCTTATTTTAAAGGTTGGTGAGCAATTTTACTACATCTCACCGTTCTGATACGAATATGGTGTTTATTACTATTCGAGGATGTTAAAAACATACTAAATAGTTAGTTAATTAGCTAATTACAAATTAGTTGTTAACTAATATTTTTTAATTTTCAAAGTGGTCAGAAATAAAAAAAATTGCACAAGGGGGTTTTCTATGTCAATGATAACGAATATGATATTTCTAATTTTGCTAACTCATTAGCTAATTCAATTATAGTACTCGCCAAAAATGGGTTTCACCTTTCAAATGAACAGAATTTGAACGAAGAACGATTAACGATCAAATTAAAAAAGCGCTTCAACCCGATTTTCAACACGTTTCGAACAAAATTCGAGTGCATTTCTAAAAAAACTTATCGAACAAAAAACAATTTTTTGCGAGCACTGTAGTTTAATTTTATGAAAATTGTGAAATCATCCTGGCAAAATTTGCTAAGTTTTGCGCTCAGGGGATTTCAATGTAGGTATCCATGAATATGTGACTTTTCAAAGCCTTATAATTTTATAATGTGTGCTAATTAGTTAATTGACTAATTAGTTAAACATAACTAATTAGCTAATTTATATAACTAGCTAGCTTTTGGTATGGCGGATTTGGCATCAATAATTGTGCAAACGTGATACTTATTATTAATTAATTAAATATTTTGTTGAAATGGCTGTATACATAAATAAGATATAAAATACTTTGCTTCATGCCCCCCTGACTTTGTATAATTTACGGTTACTAGTAATAAATTTGCAATGTGCTATACAAACGAATTTACTGTTGCGTACAAGATCCTTGCCTATTGCACAAGCTTGCAAAACTTGTGCTGTAGTTATAATTTCTGGTTAAATATTAATATGTTTGTACCAGCTCCCGTTACTGGGCAATCATCGCCAGGTTAGACTGGGCCGATACATCTAAACGGTCTTTTGTACCGATAATTTGTTACATTTATCATTAACTAATAAAAAGGCCAGAAAATACTGGGCTCTCAATTCACTGTAGATCTTACCAGGAGCCATGAACCAGGACCCCCTGGTTTAGAAAACCGGGAGCGCCCAAATTACGGGGGCATTTGCCGAGGAAAACGATTAAATATTGGTGTGATCAACAGTGCCGGTTTGATGGAGGGAAAAAGCGATTTTGAACCAAAATTTCAAAATTTGCGAAATTTTTGGTTTCTGAACGGAATTTTGGTACAAATTTTGATCAAATTTAATGTACTTTGGACCGATTGTAAACAAAATAATTTCCAACAGGCGGTGAACCGCAAGAACCCGAAATTTTTGCCGGGGACATGAACCGGGGGCACCTGGTCTGAACCAGGGGAACCGTGAAACGCCACCACCCCCGAATTCGGAGAGCCCAGAAATAAAATTTCAGTCCCCCGCGTACAGCCGCCTATAGGAGGGCAGAACACCCTGAGCGTTGTTGCACCTGTTCCAGTCATATTGTCTCCTTCCACCTCCACCGTTCCATCTCCCCGTACCAAACGTCATTTGTATGTACCGTTTCTGCTTTATAGTTAACCAAAATACCACAAAATGGCATTTCGGTGGCGGGTGTAGGGCTCTATACAGCGTATGTGGCTTACACTTTGGAGATACGAACCTCTTTAAGCGATATTTATTGAACACCTCCAATTCGCGCTGTAGGCGCGCCGCAGACGAAAATTGACTAACATTAGGACCAACTTAGGGGAAAAGTGAATCAAATAATTTGAAAATTTGTGGCAAAAACTGGGAAAATTGGCCGAAATTCGGAAATCTGTTTACCGCCATGGTGGAAATTATAAGTTTCCGAAGAATTTACCATCGTACTCTGGCAAAACTTACTAGAGTTACTATATACTAAACTTATATTTTCGGTTTTGGTAGAATCTGAACACGATGGTATAGCGAAATATTGTGGTGAGGAAGCAAACAAAAAATGTCTACGTTATTGGGTTAACGAAAACGGGAAACGAGCAACGGGTAAAAAAGTTGTGAGTGCTATGAGTTTTTGCGTTTTCGAAACTATCTTTCATTTTGTATTCGAGCCTTATTATTCACACGAGGTGCCTTATTCGTGTGTGAACGGATTTTCAAAAAAAATTGTTTGTTTTTTGAAAGAAAGTCAAAAATACCAAAATACATTTTTTATGGTTTCAATTATTTTTTCATTTATTTATGTAACAGATCCATTGCTGAATGGTTCCATGCCTGTAGATATATCTGTTTATATTGGTATTGGCAATCATTAAAATGGCTCTGACTATCAGATATGTTCCAGATTGTTGAAATTAAGTCAAAAATCGGCAGCTAACGTGAATGTGTGTTTAAATGGGAAATCTGACCCGCAGGCATAATGATCACGAAGAAAACGAATCGTGCATGAGTGCACCTTGGAATTCTTGAATGCGTACTATTTTGTTTGTTTATCAAATAAATAGTTGCGCATTCATTTTTGCATGTGCCCATTTTTATAGTCTATCATCAAGCCGTATGTTTGGTATTTTGCGTTCGGTGAAATCATATTCGTAATGGTACCTATTTCTATTGCCGGTTTTATCATGGTGCTCGGAGTTTACCGTTGTAGACGTTGCTAGACACCTTTGTAATCATTACTTTAGTGTCTACCATTTTCACTACTGTCCCGATTGCATATGTGATTGTTTCGAATTTATTTCATGGACAGTATTGTATTCTAATTTTCATGGGTTTTTCATCTTATGCGTGTCAAGGTAAAGGTTAGTATGTAGCCGTGTTGTTAGTTAGTAGTACTTTACCGACCTCCGCGAGCTTGACACGTGGAGAATGTACAGGAAAGGCAGGGTGCGTTACGAGAAATCAGTAGGTTGTAATAGGTTTTGATAAAATATAGAGTAACTTAAGGGAAATCAGTAAATGAACAGGAACCCGTTCCAACTGTTTGCGCTTTTGCAATAAAATGGAAAATTTAAAGTATTTCAAGGTAAATATCAAATTTGCCAATATTCATTATACGCTCTGTAAATGGAAAACGATACAATTTATAAAAGTTCTAAATTAATAATTCCGAGTTTTCGGAATTGAGAGTGTTACGTTACGGACCAAACTTTTTTTTGGTATAAAAGTTTTGATCTTTCGTATGAGACCGGTTTAGTACAGAATTCATGGACTTATTAAGGAATAAATGAGGTGCAAAATAGAAAATGCAAGGAAACGAATGATTTAGAGGTCATTTAGTTGTTTAAGTAATTAATAGTAATCGTTGGCGAGCGAGGGTGAAACAGAGCGAGCATGGTAGTTCTTTTAAGTTATATTTTTGTTTAGTCACATGTAACAGGCTGTGTTTGATGTATATACCACCATAAAACCGCTTGAACGCTAAACATATATAAATCCCTAAAAATCTCGTTAAACCGAATTCAACACAGCTGACAACTCATAGAGGTATCTGTATTTGCTGGTCTCTAAATAACCAAATCATTGTATTCAGCAAACCGTAAAACCTCTATTATTATTTTTGATGACATGTACCAAACTACTGAAGATCCACTTCTTTCAATTGGGTTATTGCCCCTGCACCAAAAGAAAATGTGTGATAAGATACTCGTGCTAGAACTCTACACAACGAAACAATCGTATTCGACATACCGTAAAACCTATATAATGCACTTCTTGATGACGTGTAAGCAATAAGTAACCAAATAACAAAAGACAGACGGTATTCTAAAAATTTAGTTAATCTGATTCTAAACACGTGAGAACCCCATGAAAAGGCATCCAAATTGAAACCACAGGAAAATATCGAAATTATTGTATTAGTCATACCAAAAAACATTACGCAATACGTCACCAAGCAAAGAGTATGGAAATCTGGTTCATTGACTTTAAATCAATCGAAAAGGTATGAAATATGCTCGCTGCACTCAAGATTACAAAATCATATGTATTCAACTTTAATCAATTCACTAATAACACCATTCTTGATGCATTATATAATCAAAGTACTACATTTTGGTAGTATATTCGTCAATCGTAAAATAAATGAAATCTAGCGAAAAGGTATACTAATATGGTCAACTGGGAATCTAAATAGCAAAACATTAGTATCCAGAGTGCTTGATAACCTAATAGCCATTCATATTAAGGTAAAAACAAGCAATAATAGGGCAAAATCTGAAAAATCGCAATTTCTGGCCAAGGGTCGATGAACCATTTTCGGGCACACAACGTCCCAGGAGTCGTCTCACAAAATGGTTGTAATCACCGATGTTATAGATCTCGATCAGTTGATACAGTTCGACCGAAGCCTGTGCACCGAAATATGGGCTGCGAAATACTAGCGCCGTATGTGTGAATTCTTTAAAAACGTCGAATTTTAAAAATTTTTAGATTTCGAAATCCCTGTTTGAACTACGAAGGTTCTCCCTATTCCAATATTCCTAAAAACATATCTATTCTGCAGTTCAATAGAGTCCTCGGGTTAATGCTCCATAGTACAATTTTCATTGAATACAGAAGCCAGTATCGTATTAACAAATGGTGACTTATTTGTCGGATAGTAAATTTTAAAAAATGAGTATTTCTTGACTTGTTTGTCACTAGGAACATATTAAAGGTCTTACTATTATGGGGATTCAGGGTGCTCAACATAACTTTGAAATGACTCTGAGAGCAGACACGCCACACTTGGCTTCATTTTCTTTCACCGCTTGAAGTTGTCGCTACACATGATCCAACGTGCTACATCTGTATGCTTCATGAATGGCAAAATTGTTGGCACAAAAAGACGGGTAATATTTGTCACTCCCAAAGCCGTTTTTGGTTAGCAACGAGGGTAACCACCTTTATTTCCACAGACAGACGAGAAAATCAGAAAATGATAACTACTGAAAATGTGAATGTAAATAAGCGGGCCCAGTATCTACATTGAAAAAATTGCGTTATCCTTTTTCTGTGTGAGCTTAAAACTTTTTACGCCACTTTTCTTACAACCACCCGCACGAAGCTAATGATTGCTCCAGATGGACACACAGCGATATCTAGCACCGGCTAAGAAATATATAGAGGCTTTGAAGCTGGGTTTCATTTTTACAACCCCTTCCGTTATGTGTCCTGGTGCTTAATCCAGATGAGATCTAGCTGGCATGATGGGTGGGTTTTCTTTAGGCTACTAAAACATTGCGTATAAATTGCAGCATTTATTTACTACATTTATTGTTTTTATTTTCTTCTGTGTCTTTGACCACTCCATTGTACAGGACCTGTGACATTATCTGGATCCACTAACAACTGAGATGTGACTTTGCCTTTAGATTTGACATTATTGGCATTACTAAATATATTTTTCTTTAACTTCAAACACGATTTTTTGTACAAAATTATTGATGTAAATTGGAGCTAGCGGTGCCAATTTGGATAAACCACCAGTGTTTGTGTTCCCACCTGGACCTGAAATATACTTTGTCTGATTTAATTGTTTAAAATTATGTTACGATATCATTGTGTAACTAACTTATCTGATAATTTTCTAACATCTAGCTGATCAATTTTGGCCAGCAATTCTAAGCATAGCACTGCCGTAGAGATAATGTCAACTTTGTTTGATCGCAGTTTAGGTTTGTAACATGCTGTTATGTAAGTGTGTTTCAAACTTTATTAAATTTGCCACAGAACTTACGTGTAATTCTACGAGCACGATATATAGAACATGCCGTAAGGAAGTGCAATCCGACGAAAATGGTTTTTGTAACCCAGGGTTAAATTTTATCTCCGCGCTCACTGTAGTTTTCAACGAATTTCTTGTAATACCTTAAGAAGTGATCAGTGCCATCTTGCGCACAACAACAGTATTTATGGCTGGCAATTATATTATTGAACTTTGAAATTCGGTTATTTGTTTGTAGGTGCTGTACTTTCTGATGCCCCTCCGTTCGATCGGCCGTGAAGATATTGTAAGTCGCTGATGATCAATTTCGGTACTTTGTTCGTGTATAAAAATTACTATAATGATAATGTTTTCTTGTCCGAGGGTAGACGAAAGCCAACGGTAGTCAGCGGCTTGCCGGCAATGTTGGTGAAAGTGCAGCGTCGGTAACTCCTGGCGCGCAGACCCTTCATCTTCGCTGGGGCGAGCGTCCCCGCCGTATCACGATGCATGGCTGGAGTCCGTTCGCAGTGCAGGTTCCAGAAAGAAAAAATTGGTGGACGAGCAAAACGTGATGGATGTCCCGATTCAAGTGGGTGAACGACAGTCAGGTTGGAATAACCCAGCCGTATTATGTTCGTTGAGAGCAAACAGTTGCCGAAAAAGATGCCTGCAGTTAAATGTCGCAGGCTCGAGCAGACGTCTGCTGATACATCACTGCCGCAGCTGTATCCGTGCTTGGATACTGAACAGGAACTCCGTATCGAGTTCCTGAGGTGGAAGGAAATTAATTTGCAACTGCCCTCTAATGTTGGCCAATACCGCGATTTAATCCTACCACGCCAAAATCTCTATCATACAGATTTTTCTGGTAAGGAGTAACGACTGTGACACCTATCGTGCCGTACCAGGGGAGTTGATATGGAGCACAGACATAAAAGACCTTTGGGAACACCTGTAAATATTTTAGCTCCAACAGGAAAGAGGTGGAAACAAGTGCTGCTGGTACTGCTGTGCCTGATGTCAGTAAGGAAATGTCGAAGAACGTAGAAGTCGTTGATGTGTCCGGGAAAACAGTGGTGAATCATCTGCAAGGTTAGATAAGTTTGCTGTATAATATAGCTAAAACACAATAGTTACAACAAGTAACGATTGTGTTTTAGCTTTACCATCATTAGCGGAACTACAGTCACAGAAAAATAAGTGCACAAAAAACAGAACCTAATAACGTTCGATTAAAAACTAACTTTACAACGTTCGTCTGCGTTTACATTCGTTCAGAAATGATCGCACAGTATTCGGTCATGGACATGACAACGTTCGTTGCATTCACCGTTACAGGTGTATTTTATGATGCATTAAGAATTTTGGGCATAAACATACACTTTCTTAACATTTTGCTCATATATTTTTGTGTAGTTTCCACAAGGCCTATTTAAGTGAACAGTTTTAATTTATAGTGAGTACCATTTTGTGTTATAATTTAAAACTAATAAAAGTGGAAATTTCAGTTATTTTTTTGGGTCTCGAAGGGCTACCAATGAATTATCAGAACCCAGCAGTGAACCAGAAAAGTGGGATTAGCAAAGGTTGTCAGCTTGCAAGGTAAGTCCAGCCAACTGGGAGTGAATACTTAATTTCGCACAGAGAAGGTTGTGATGTGTGAAGTTGGTTATTTGAATTTAGAAATTTTCGGGACGCAACGCATCAGCGTACCATTTTTTAAATCGTCTCTAGTCTCCGAATTCTTAATATATAGTGTAAAATTGCTTGTTTAAACTCCGACATAATCCTCACGTGGCTGATTTTCAAATATTTTCTGGTATGTAAGATATTTTATCGCAAAATACAGAAATCTTTTAGCCCTTCGATGCATGCAGTGCTCTTGTGCAAATTAATACAGTACAACTTTGTGCATTTTGTTGGTTGTGTAGTCTACGTTTGGCCACATATTGCTATAATTCACGTGCTGCGTTGTGAAGAGCAAAAAGGGTCCGATCAACAGCGTCGCCGTAGCTCAGTGGTTAGTGAGCACAGCTTTAACTCAAACGGCTCCTGGCCAATAACACTTTATTCAACTATAGTCAAAATGCAATCAAATTCATAAAGCAGTGGCTTAAACCGACCAAAATAATAACAGTGTGGTCAAAACATGATAGGTTATGTTGAAATACACGCCTTGAGAATATTTATCACCGCCACACATGCACTGCAATTTTTTTATTTAAACTACTATATTAAATTACAACGTGCAACACCAAAGGCTGATTTGCAATTATGGCAGAAGAAAATAAGGCTTTGTCAAAAGAGCGTAACTTCGATAAATTCCGAATTTGGACCAGATTTCCTATTTTAACTTGACTCGAAGCAAAAAATTAACGAATTTTGACTGTCCCCCTTAGCTTATACTGGTAGTGAAATTGGCGGGTAAATTTCCGAGGTTTGGACTAGCCAGTATAAGCTAAGGGTGAGAGTCAAAATTCGTTAATTTTTTGCTTCGAGTCAAGTTATAATAGGAAATCTGGTCGAAATTCGGAATTTATCGGAGTTACGCTCTTTTGACAGAGCCTGATTTTTTCTTCTTTAGTATTCAGTTGATTTTTGGATTGTCCATACTTCTCAAATCAGCCTTTGGTGTTGCACGTTGTAATTTAATATAGTAGTTTAAATAAAAAAATTGCAGTGCATGTGTGGCGGTGATAAATATTCTCAAGGCGTGTATTTCAACATAACCTATCATGTTTTGACCACACTGTTATTATTTTGGTCGGTTTAAGCCACTGCTTTATGAATTTGATTGCATTTTGACTATAGTTGAATAAAGTGTTATTGGCCAGGAGCCGTTTGAGGAAGCTGGCACTACCACTGAGCTACGGCGACGCTGGCGGATTTTGCTTTCAAGAGACGATATAGAATATGGGGGAGTAAAAAGAAAGTGATGTATTAATGCACAGAGACTGCATGCATCGAAGGGCTAAAAGATTTCTGTATTTTGCGATAAAATATCTTACATACAGAAAATATTTGAAAATCAGCCACGTGAGGATTATGTCGGAGTTTAAACAAGCAATTTTACACTATATATTAAGAATTCGAGACGAGACGTTTAAAAAATGGTACGCTATGCGGCGCCGAAAATTTCTAAATTCAAATAACCAACTTCACACATCAAACCTTCTCTGTGGAAATTAAGATTCACTCAGGGTGGATTACCTGAAGTGAAATTGTTCCCTTTCTGGACTGTGGGTCAGAATTCATTGGTAGCCCTTCGAGACCCAAAAAAATAACTGAAATTTCCACTTTTATTAGTTTTAAATTATAACACAAAATGGTACTCACTATAAATTAAAACTGTTCACTTAAATAGGCCTTGTGGAAACTACACAAAAATATATGAGCAAAATGTTAAAAGAAAAGTGTATGTTTATGCCCAAAATTCTTAATGCATCATAAAATACACCTGTAACGGTGAATGCAACGAACGTTGTCATGTCCATGACCGAATACTGTGCGATCATTTCTGAACGAATGTAAACGCAGACGAACGTTGTAAAGTTAGTTTTTAATCGAACGTTATTAGGTTCTGTTTTTTGTGCACTTATTTTTCTGTGACTGTAGTTCCGCTAATGATGGTAAAGCTAAAACACAATCGTTACTTGTTGTAACGATTGTGTTTTAGCTATATTATACAGCAAACTTATCTAACCTTGGATATGATTCACCAGCTGTTTTCCCGGACACATCAACGACTTCTATGTTCTTCGACATTTCCTTACTGACATCAGGCACAGCAGTACCAGCAGCACTTGTTTCGACCTCTTGTCCTGTTGGAGCTAAAATATCTACAGGTGTTCCCAAAGGTCTTTTATGTCTGTGCTCCATATCAACTCCCTGGTACGGCACGATAGGTGTCACAGTCGTTACTTCTCTACCAGAAAAATCTGTATGATAGTATTTTGGCGTGGTAGGATCAAAATGTGGGGTTTGGCCAACATTATAGGGCAGTTGCAGATTAGTGTGACCTTCCACCTCAGGAACTTGATACGGAGTTCCTGTTGAAGTATCCAAGCACGGAATAGCTGGCGGCAGTGATGTATCAGCAGACGTCTGCTCGAGCTTGCGATATTTAACGGCAGGTATCTCTTCGGCAGCTGTTTGCTCTCGACGAACATAATACGGCTGGGTTATTTCAAAATGACCTGTCGTTCCACTCACTTGAATCGGGACATCCATTATGTTTTGCTCGTCTACCAAATCTCTTCTTTCTGGAACCTGCACTGGCGAAACGGGACTCCCAGCCATAGCATCGTGATACGGCGGGGATGCTCGCCCCAGCGAAGATGAGGGTTGTGCGCCAGGAGTTACCGACGCTGCACTTTCACCAACATTGCCGGCAAGCCGTGCTGACGACCGTTGGCTTTCGCTACCCTCGGACAGATAATATTGATCATTATAGTAATTTTTATACGGAACAAAGTACTCGAAATTGATCATGCAGCGACGTACAATATCTTCACGGCCGATCGAACGTAGGGCATCAGAAAGTACAGCACCTACAAACAAATAACCGAATTTCAAAGTTCAATAATATAATTGCCAGCCATAAATACTGTTGTTGTGTGCAAGATGGCACTGATCATTCTTAAGGTATTACAAGAAATTCGTTGAAAACTACAGTGAGCGCGGAAATATAAATTTGAAACCCGGGGTTACAAAAAACCAGTTTTCGTCGGATTGCACTTCCTTACGGCATGTTCTAGATATCGTGCTCGGTAGAATTACACGAAGTCTTGGCAAAATTTAATAAAGTTTGAAACACACTACATAACAGCATGTTACAAACCTAAACTGCGATCAAACAAAGTTGACATTACTCAACGGCAGTGCGAGGCTGAGAATTGCTGGCCAAAATTGATCAGCTAGATGTTAGAAAATTATCAGATAAGTTAGTTACACAATGATATCGTAACATAATTTCAACAATTAAATCAGACAAAGTATATTTCAGGTCCAGGTGGGAACACAAACACTGGTGGTTTATCCAAATTGGCCCCGCTAGCTCCAATTCTCTAATAATTTTGTACAAAAAATCGCGTTTGAAGTTAAAGAAAAATATATTTAGTAACGCCAAGATGTCAAATCTAAAGGCAGTCACATCCCAGTCGCTAGTGGATCAGATAATGTCACAGGTCCGTACAATGGAGTGGTCAAACACACAGAAGAAATAAAAACAATAAATGTAGTAAGTATGCTGCAATTTATACGCAATGTTTTAGTAGCCTAAAGTAAAACCTACCCATCATGCCAGCTAGACTCATCTGGATTAAGCACCAGGACACATAACGGAAGGGTTGTAATGGAACCGAGCTTCAAAGCCTCTATATAATTCGAGCGGCTAGAGATATCGCTGTGTGTCCATTGGAGCAATCATTAACTTCGTGCGGGTGGTTGTAAAGAAAAGTGGCGTAAAAAGTTTTAGCCCCACACAGAAAAAGGATAATGCAAGTTCTTCAATGTAGAGATGGGGCCCGCTTATTTACATTCATATTTCTATAGTTATCATTTATGATTTTCTCGTCCGTCGGTGGAAATAAAGGTGGTTACCCTCGTTGCTAACCAAAAACGGCTTTGGAGTGACAAATATTATCGTTTTGTGCCAACAATTTTGCCATTCATGAAGCATACAGATGTAGCACGTTGGATCATGTGTAGTGACTCAAGCGGTGAAAGAAAATGGAGCCAAGTGTGGCGTGTCTGCGCTCAGTAACTATTTCAAAGTTAATGTTGAGCACCCTGAATCCCCATAATAAGTAAGACCTTTAATATGTTCCTAGTGACAAACAAGTCAGAAATACTCGATTTTAAAATTTACTATCCGACAGATAAGTCACCATTTGTTAGACGATACTGGCTTCTGTATTCGATGAAAATTGTACTATGGAGCATTAACCCGAGGACTCTATTGAACTGCAGAGAGGACACCAGATTTTGTAGGAATATTGGAATAGGGAGAACCTTCGGTTCAACAGGGGATTTCGAAATCTAAAAATTTTTAAAATTCGACGTTTTTAAAGAATTCACACATACGGGCGCTAGTATTTCGCAGCCCATATTTCGGGGCACAGGCTTCGCTCGAAAACAGAATCAACTGATCGAGATCTATAACATCGGTGATTACAACTATTTTGTGAGACGACTCCCTGGGACGTTGTGTGCCCGAAAATGGTTCATCGACCCTTGGCCAGAAATTGCGATTTTTCAGATTTCGCCATATTATTGCTTGTTTTTACCTTAATATGAATGTCTATTAGGTTATCAAGCACTCTGGATACGAAGGTTTTGCTATCTAGAGTCCGAGTTGACTATATTAGTATACCTTTTCGCTAGATTTCATTGATTTTACGATCGACGAATATACTACCAAAATGTAGTACTTTGATTATATAATGCATCAAGAATGGTCTTATTTAGGTATTTATTAAAGCTGAATACAATGATTTGGTAATCTTGAGTGCAGCGAGCATATTTCATACCTTTTCGATTGATTTAAGTCAATGAACCAGATTTCCATAATTTTCTGCTTGGTGACGTATTGCGTAATGTTTTTTGGTATGACGAATACAATAATTTCGATATTTTCCTGTGGTTTCAATTTGGATGCCTTTTCATGGGGTTCCAATGTGTTTAGAATCAAATTAACTAAATTTTTATAATATAGTCTGTCTTTTGTTATTTGGTTACGTATTGCGTACACGTCATCAAGAAGTGCATTATATAGGTTTTACGGTATGCCGAATACGATTGTTTGGTTGTGTAGAGTTCAGCACGAGTATCTTATCACACATTTTCTTTTGGTGTAGGGGCAATGAACCCAATTGAAAATAGTGTCTTCAGTAGTTTGGTACATGTCATCAAAAATAATAATAGAGGTTTTACGGTTTGCTGAATACAATGATTTGGTTATCTAGAGACCAGCACAGATACCTCATGAGTTGTCAGCTGTGTTGAATTGGTTTAACGAGATTTTAGGATTTTAAATATGTTCAGCGTTCAAGCGGTTTTATGGTGGTATATACATCAAACACAGCCTGTTACATGTCACTAAACAAAAATATAACTTAAAAAAGAAACCACGCTCGCTCCGTTTCACCCTCGCTTGCGAATGATTAGTATTAATTACTTAAACAACTAAATGACCTTAAAATCATTCGTTTTCTTGCATTTCGGGTCGGACCTCAGTTATTCCTTAATAAGTCCATGAATTCCGGACGGAACCGGTCTCATACGAAAGATCAAAAATTTTATACCAAAAAAAGTTTGGTCCGTAACGTAACACTCTCAATTCCGAAAACTCGGAATTATTAATTTAGAACTTTTATAAATTGTATCGTTTTCCATTTACAGAGCGTATAATGAATATTGGCAAATTTGATATTTACCTTGAAATACTTTAAATTTTCCATTTTATTGCAAAAGCGCAAACAGTTGGAACGGGTTCCTGTTCATTATGATTTCCCTTAAGTTACTCTATATTTTATCAAAACCTATTACAACCTACTGATTTCTCGTAACGCACCCTGCCTTTCCTGTACAATTGATGTGTCAAGCTCGCGGAGGTCGGTAAAGTACTACTAACTAACAACACGGCTACATACTAACCTTTACCTTGACACGCATAAGATGAAAAACCCATGAAAATTAGAATACAATACTGTCCATGAAAATAAATTCGAAACAATCACATATGCAATCGGGACAGTAGTGATAATGGTAGACACAAAAGTAATGATTACAAAGGTGTCCAGCAACGTCTACAACGGTAAACTGCGAGCACGATGATGAAACCGGCAATAGAAATAGGTACCATTACGAATATGATTTCACCGAACGCAATGATGAAAATACGGCTTGATTACAACTATAAAATGGGGCACATGCAAAAATGAATGCGCAACTATTTATTTGATAACAAACAAAAATAGTACGCATTCGAGGTTTAAGGTGCACTCATGCACGATTCGTTTTCTTCGTGATCATTATGCCCTGCGGGTCAGATTTCCCATTTAAACACACATTCACGTTAGCTGCCGATTTTTGACTAATTTTAACAATCTGAACATATCTGATAGTCAGAGCCATTTTAATGTTGCCCATTAGGAATATAATAAAGATTTATCTACCATGTAACCATTCAGAATGGATCTGTTACATAAATAAATGAAAAAGATTCTAAACCATAAAAAATGTATTTTGGTATTTTTGACTTTCTTTCAAAAAACAAACAATTTTGAAAATCCGTTCACACACGAATAAGGCACCGTGTGACAAATAAGGCTCGAATACAAAATGAAAGATAGTTTCGAAAACGCAAAAAAATGATACACCAACAACTTACCCGTTGCTCGTTTCCCGTTCTTGTTAACCCAATAACGTAGCATTCCGTTCGCTTCCTGACCATAATATTCTGCGCGTATACGATCGAGTTCAGATTCTACAAAAATCGAAAATATAAGTTTAGTTTATAGTAAATTTAGCAAGTTTTGCCAGAGTACGATGGTAAATTTTCGGAACTTATAATTTCCACCATGGTGCAAAAATTTCCCCCAATTTGGGCCAATTTTCCCAGTTTTTGCTATAATTTTTCAAAATTATTTGATTCACTTTTCCCCAAAGTTGCTCCTAATGTTAGTCAATTTTCGAAAAATTTGCCGCGCGCCTACAGCGCGAATTGGAGGTGTTCAATAAATATCGCTTAAAGAGGTCTGATCTCCAAAGTGTAAGCCACATACGCTGTATAGAGCCCTACACCTGCTACTGAAATGCCATTTTGTGGTATTTTGGTTAACTATAAAGCAATAAATGGTACATACAAATGACGTTTGGTACGGGGATACTTAAGGGTGGAGGTGGAGGATAAATATGACTTAAACAGGTGCAACGCTCAGGGGTAATTCCCCTGCCCTCCTATAGGCGGCTGTACGCGGGGGACTGAAATTTTATTTCTGGGCTCTCCAAATTGGGGGTGGTGGCGTTTCACGGTTCCCCTGGTTCAGACCAGGTGCCCCCGGTTCATGTCCCCGGCAAAATTTTGGGCTCCCCCCCGCGGTTCACCGCCTGTTGGAAAATTATTTTGTTTACAATCGGTCCAAAGTACATTAAATGTGATCAAAATTTGTACCAAAATTCCGTTCTGAAGCCAAAAATTTCGCAAATTTTGTCAAAATTTGGTTCAAAATCGCTTTTTCCCTCCATCAAAAGTGGCACTGTTGATGACACGATATTTAATCGTTTTTCTCTTGGCAAAATGCCCCCTGGCAAAATCGGGCGATCCCGGTTCGGAACCAGGGGGTCCTGGTTCATGGCTCCTGGTAAGATTTACAGCGAATTGAGAGCCCAGTATTTTCTGGCCTTTTTATTAGTTAATGATAACGCAACAAATTATTGGTACAAAAGACCGTTTGAAGATGTATCGGCCCAGTCTAACCTGGCGATGATTGCCCAGTAACGGGAGCTGGTACAAACATATTAATATTTAACCAGAAATTATAACTACAGCACAAGTTTTGCAAGCTTGTGCAATAGGCAATGTCTTGTACGCAACAGTAAATTCGTTTGTATAGCACATTGCAAATTTATTACTAGTAACCGTAAATTATACAAAGTCAGCGGAGCAACAAGCAAAGTATTTTATATCTTATTTATGTATACAGCCATTTCAACAAAATATTTAATTAATTAATAATAAGTATCACGTTTGCACAATTATTGATGCCAAATCCGCCATACCAAAAGCTAGCTAGTTATATAAATTAGCTAATTAGTTAGTAAAATCAACTAATTAGTCAATTAACTAATTAGCACACATTATAAAATTATAGAGCTTTAAAAGTCACATATTCATGAATACCGACATCGAAATCCCCGAGCGCAAAACTTAGCAAATTTTAGGATGATTTCACAATTTGCATAAAATTAAACTACAGTGCTCGCCAAAATTGTTTTTCGTTCGATAATTTTTTTTAGAAATGCACTCGAATTTTGTTCGACACGTGTTGAAAATGTTGAAGCGCTTTTTTAATTTGATCGAGAGTCGTTCTTTGTTCAAATTCTGTTCATTTGAAAGGTGATACCCATTTTTGGCGAGTACTATAATAATTAGCTAATGAGTTAGCAAATTTAGAAATGTCATATTCGTTATCATTGACATAGAAAAGCCCCGTGTGCAATTTTTTTCATTTCTGGGCACTTTGAAACTTTTCAAAAAATAAGCTATTTAATACTGAATTAGTAATTAGCTAATTAACTAATTAGTATGTTTTTAACATAATCGAATAGTAATAAACACCATATTCGTAATCAGAACGGCGAGATGTAGTATGCTCACCAACCTTTAAAATAAGCAATGTTTGTTTGAAATGTTCAACATGGGCTAACACGCTTAACTAATTTTTAGTCAAAAACTAATTATTAATTTATTAATAATATTAGTGATTAACTAAAACAAATTTTGACAAAAATATATCTTACATCTGAAGAATAGTGAACCTTTCAAACAATATTTTTAAATCGGTCCATTAGTTATTAAGGAGTTAGACAGACGAACGTCCGTACGGTATCGATTTTCCCCCTCTGAAAACAAAAACGCTTCGCTTCGCTCCGCTCAAATCGCATTTGCGAGAGCTAAATTTAAATTAGTATGAATTAGTCATTACGATTCGATTATAACACTATGACGATAATAAAAAGCGTTGGGGTACCAGTATTACTTGACACAGTAAACAAAAGAACACAATACTTCGCGAGATATAAAACCTCGATGAAAGAAAACGCAATTTAACTACACAATAATATAAGCTGATAGTTATACCAAGAGCGTATAATATTTTACAGAAGAGTATGACACTCATCGGCTTATGCGATGTTCGTTTAGCGCTGTCCCAACCTGCCTTTTATTTGGGTCCGTACAGCTGTCCATTTTCAATACGGGGAGCGGGATAAACGTCCCCTGCATTTTTAGTGGGGGGAAATTTTGTCATCGCTACATTTGATCACAGCGAAACGCACTGCGGCATACCTTTAGTATAGCAGGACATAAGCAGGTGAGTGTAATACTCTTTACAAAATCCTTATGCACCATAAGTTGAAACGAAGCGAGCAAAGCGAGCGGACTTTCCACTGCGGGCACTAGGGAGAAAATGGTGAAAATCTCTTTTTTTTGTCTGTCACTGTCATTCATAACTACTCATTTTCGGGACTGACGACGATGCGCCCTTTAGCTGAACGCAAACAGCCCCGAACCCTTCTTCAGGGCAAAATGGCAAAAAAACAGGTTTTATAAGACTTAGTGTTCTTTGCCATATTTAGACATACAGGTACCAGTCATTCGCAACCCATATCTCGCGACACTGGCTTCACCTTGAAACCCGAGGTCACTGAAAAAACGAGAACAGAATCAGCTCATCGCGTTCTTCAACTTTGCTGACCATTAATTTTTTGTGGGACCTTGCATGTTTTTACCTTACAGCGAGTTCTATTACGTTATCAAAGATGCTGAATACGATGTTTTTGCTATTTAGAGTTCAATTTGACTATATTTTACCTTCCCATGGAATTTGAAACGTTTTACGATCGACGAACCCGATTTCCAACATTTAGTCAGTTTTCACTTATGTTACTATTTCTTGCAGGGCATATATATCGAAAAATGTCCCCTGGCAAAATTGGGCGCCCTGCTTCATGCCCCCCTGGCAAAATTTTTAGCGAATGGAGAGCCCAGTATATATACTATATATATAGGGTTTTGGTACTCTGAATAGGATGGTTTGATTATTTAGAGTCCAGTGCGAATATTCCATGCCTTTGTAGATGTTTAAATTGGTATAGGCTAGGGTCAATAAAACCGATGGATTGACAGAATATAGTCTATCTTCAGCAGTTTGGTTACGTATTGCGTGAAAGGCATTAAGAATGGTGTAAATATAGGTTTTACCATGGTCCGGATATCTAGAGGCTAACACTAATACTTCATGCATTTTCAGTTGTTATGGATGAGTTTAAAAGAAAATCTATCACCAACTCATATAGCAAAGTTAAAAATCGAACTAGACAATTCGAACAGAACTCAAGCAAAACTTTCAACTTATGGAAAAAATCGTCGAACGAACAACACTCATTCGTGACGAGTACTGTAGTTATTCCATATGTCCGCTAATGAAAACTCACGCTGATATGTGTATGTGCGGTGTCTAAACACACCATACGCTATAAAGAATTTGAGCAAATCGCCACAATTATTATGACTGTCGTTCTAGGAGCGAGCGAGCAGCGAGCGAACAAAAACATTATGGAATTTTAAAATAAAATTTTATTGGTGAGTACTGTTTGTAGTTATGTACTTCCCCGAAGAGTGTGAGTTACTGTACATACGTACAAACACTTCTCCTCAATAGTCAAAATTTCAACTGAACACTTTGATCAAAATTTACTGAAAACATAATTGATATAAAGTGTGGAAGGCGGTGCCAATTTATTTTTGGTGGGTGGGGTTGCGTCGAAATGTTTTCGTTTTTGTAATCCACGATCAACGAAGGACCGACAAGTTAACAGTCAGTGTCAAAATAAAAACCAGACGTAGCTTGGAAATACAGACGTCCCAATTTTTATATAACGGAAAGCAATTTTCAATCTAAGTTTCGTAATATTTTATCTTAATAATTCAAGTGAAAGAAACGACTCGTCTGCTCCATTTACTCACATCTGATATGGTAATATATCAAAGCATTAAAATTTTCAATTGTTATATGACATGAAATCTTTTGTCACACATAGATACGTACCAGGAACGTTTAGTTCGCGGCCAAGCCTATCCCAGTCGGTTCCAAGTTCATTTGCAATATCGGACAGGCGAAGATCGGCCTTGTAAACCTGATCGCCTTCTGCTGAAATAGAATTATTTTTCATTTAACAAAACATGTTAGATATTTGATGTACCCCTTGGTAATACGTACTACCGGGTTTTTATAAGGTGAAAATGGCTGCCCCTCGTTGGCGTAACATCAACCCTAAAAGACTCCTTATATTTTTGTTTTTGACCACCAACAGTTTCGTATCTTTTGAAAATTTGGTACTATACAATATATTCCAGCTATAGTGTATATACAAATAGGGGTCCGAGCTCCGTCGACTCAAGGGAAGGGGCGTAGCCGTTCGAAGCAAAGAAAAATAGTCCTTAAAATTTCATCAATTTTTGCTAAATCTGAGCCTAATTTTCCGGTATTTAGTCAAAACACTCCGAGCAACGTAACGTCGGCGCGCGATGGGAGGACGAGGGGGCGCTGCGCTTGCAGGAAGATATTGTTCAGGGGCGAGGTCCAACCCTCAGGGTCAGATATAATATAATCAGATAATTGCAAGTAGTAGGCCTGGCGCTATGCGTGGCGATCTATAGAATTTAATGTCTCATTAAAGAAAATTATTATTAAAAATACGTGGACACATAATACAGCATAGGCTACACATCGTGGGTGCAGTGATTCCGAAATCGAAAATTGTACTGAAAACTAAAACAACCCATTCAATACACAGCAGACCTACACGTTGGACTTCGGAGAGACAATCGAATCCCTCCGGTGCCTGTTCCACCACCAGAACTACCGCCTCCAATCGCGCCACTGCTACTCCCAAGCGGACTCTCAATATCGAACGAACTAGTCGGACTAAAATCTGCATCGTCAAAACCACCTGGCTCATATTCGGGTAATGTGACTTGTAGCGATGCCACGGGACTGTCTTGATATAGTGACGTTTGCGGCTGAACCGGGGCCTGCTCTCGAAATTTAACTTGCTCGGTCTCTGTAGTACTAGCTTGTTTCGTTGGTGACGATGTTCGCTTACGATATTTTGGCGGCAATTGAATAAATGCTATTCGCCCGGTTGCCGGCGGTCCAACATTCTCCCGGCTACTAGTACGACGAGCTGCGCTAGGGCTTGATGGCCCGCCAACCTAAACAAGTTATATATTACACATAATCGCTTACAGCATACAACACGCTTAATGTATTTTTGTCGACAAACGCAAAAGTATAAAGTACGACTGAAGTAATGACTTAGCGACATATCTTCAATACAGTCGCAGCAACGGATAACTACAATAATTGGTTACAGAGACGGTAACAATCAAGGCGTTTCTTCTGATAAGATAACATACATAGATTTTGCTTAATCCGTTAAACGTAGATAACGTACATTGCACAAATGTTCCGTTATTTTAATTTATTTTAGTTCAAGACCTGATAAACTGATTTGCAAAGAAGTTAATACAACTAAGAGTCGATGATGGTCGACTCTGTGGAAGTGACGCTCTTCAGCCATAAATAATCAATTGCGGCACGTCGCGGTCGTTTTCAGCATTACCCCCGCCTAGGGTTACGCCCAACGTATGTTCTTAGCCCACTAACATAACACCTCATCCGTGATCTTGAATCACCAAATTACATCTTCCGTACTAACAAATTTATGCCCACCCATGATGTTGAACCATGAAGTCCAGACCCCACCAAGTTCTCGTATCTTCAAACAACACTCCACCCATGTTGTCGGACCACTAAATTATACTGCACCTACGTTCCTGTACCAACAAATTTACACACTACCAGGGTATTAATCCGGTAACTTTAGACCCCACAGGTTCTTGGAAAAATAAATTCAACTAAAAAATTTTTTCAATATAACTTTTGTCCGGCGAAAAACGGCCACAATACCGAATAACGCGCAGTACACAAACGATAAAAATTTTTTAACCCAGTTGCAGCCTCTGAAACGTTGCAGTATTGGAAAAATGCTTTTAAACAATAACTTACTGACTATTTCATTGAGTAGCCAAGGATGGTAATGATAAAATTTAGCTATCTTAGCCTTTTTTAATAAAGCAGTGCAAATGGACAACTGCTTTTCCAAGAAACTGGAAAATCTGAGGCTCGCACAATCATATGAGTAATTCCAATACAGACGAAAACTTTTTAAACCGTTGTCAATAGTTCTGCAGAACTGCTAACCCGCAATTTGCGATATCCTATCGTAATACGTATTACGCAGTGCCAAAAATGGTTTTCTAAATTGATTAACGCCAGTACGCACGTCTAAAGGTAAAATATGGAAAAAATAAAAAACGACTCATCGCCTTACCATATGATGGTCTGGCCTGTCCACAACCCTCCGAAAAGTGAGTATGGAACTTCGGAGGAGGGGGAAGCATTCAGGTCATTCTCAGGGAAATTTCAAAGTGGGGAGAACTGGTTTTTCGTATATGCTATAATATATTAATCTCGACTGCAACACGACAAAAACTATCACACTCCGTGGTAATCACGTGACAGTAATTGTCTCAAATTGATTTTTAGGTTTTTAGCATTTATTAGTAATAGAAGAAATTAAGCAGTATACATTATGTGCAAACGAGTTTCACAGACTGAAGTGATAAGCATACTAATACAAAATATTCACGTCACGTGGAATAAACGTCAGCAGAATCAGCTAGCACTGAAAGTGCATCGTCAAAAGTAATAGCGCTGACACCGCGTACAGGTCCACGCGGACAGTCACGTTCAAACGCTGTTCGTTCAAGTGAAACCGCTGCACTGTCACGTGAAAAGATTTTGCACTATTTTCATGGACGCTAAACGAAGCGAGGCAGCTCAGTTATTTTACTACTTCTTCCAGATGTACTTGGATAAAGGCGATGGCACCGTTGACACTCAACCGGATCTGACGTATTATCCGTTAACAATCTGATACTTCTTGTCGATAACAAAACGATTTTCCCGAATATGGACATGAATAAAATAATGATCTCGCAACCTTATTCTGCCGTCCGGTGGCTGGAAGCTAAAAGTCGCATTTTCGGACGCCATAGATGTGAGAACAAGCTTCACGATGAACTTCCCGATTTCAAATATAAACTGCCTGTCTTTGTCGAACTACCAGCTGAACAACATGAAACAAGTTAATTATATTGCGACTGTTGAAAAGCAATGATCCGTGCTTGCGTTACACCAACGAGCCGCGTTCAAGACACATTTGCAAATGTTAGTTACTGTTCCCATTTTCAGCAGTTGGTGTTGAGAGTGCCTTTGTTGCTGTGAAGTTAACTGATACAAGACCCGACGACACTGTTAACAGATGCGGTACTATGATAATGAAAGATCAGCCTTTTGACGCCGATCTTGACGTTATCATTTGAGAACGTCTCGCTGGCGTTCGTTGAATCCATGCTTCAAGTGGAAAGCGTGTTATTGATGAAAAACCAATTTGAAGTCGATGATATTGAAGATCAACGGCCGCGAAGAAAGGTAATGGCACCGTCAGTGTCGTCGCGACATGGAGAAAGTGAAACGCCACAAACAAGCAACTACGGGTTCCATAGGTACAGCACAAGCTGCTAAAGCGCTGGTAGACGATGATGGCGATATAATTTACATCGATATTACTGTCAATATTTGCCGTTTGACCAGTTGCCGTGTCGATAGCGATGGTTTCAACTTTTTCAGCTTAAGGGAATCAGAAGTCAAGAGCAGCGCTTGATGCGTTGCTGAAAACAAGGCGCTCCCCTATCAACATGTATTATTGTTATTATTATTTATTATGGTGCTATCAAACTAAGTAGCGCCAACAATCCGGCGACCTTGCGTAGCGAACGGTATTTCTGTACGTATTTTGCTGATTTTTGTCAATTGCTGATTTTTGTCTCATGCATCATCGCCGATCACCAAACCGTGAGCTGTACCAATTTTATGTCAGCTTATGTGAATTTTTAACAATATTTAAAGTTACAATCAGAATTAAGTGCTCAAAAATTGATCGAAGCGTCGTTCGATTTCGATCGTTTACGTTTTAACGATAATCGATCGTTTAAACGAAAATAAATTAATTTAACGGATTTCGATTGCTTCAAAATAAAAAATAATTTAATAAAAATGTTAGTTCGCATTTAATTTAACGAATTTCGATTGTGTTGAAATAAAAATAATTTACCAAAAAATGTTAGTTTGCGTTTTATTTAACGAATTTCGTTACGAAGACTGCGTTTTCGTTCGATTTCGTCTGCGTTCGATTTTATAAGAACTTAATTCAGATTGTAACCGTAGCATAAGTAATACATAGATTCCGGAATCGTGATTTTGGTTAAACAGGGATATAATTGGTGAACATGGGGGAACGTGGGGGGACGTACACAGAAGAAAATTTTACGTACATGGGGATTTGGAATGTAGGGGCCCCCTTGCTGTAGACAGACCAGATGGTAAAACATCATATTATAACAATCCATATTACCAATATTGGCCCAAGTCGCAGTGGAAAAAATATGAAAAAAACGGAAAGATTGCATCGAGTGAATAAAACTTCAACCACGAATTTCCAACAATACGTTAACTCTGGTCCAAAAAATATTTTCATACATATTGGAGCTAAAAATACTATAAATTGTGGGCTCTGTTCTCAGAGAACAAATAAACTCTGTTGTCTACAGCAGGTTGTGAGTTCTCTTCGAGAATATGCGATTAGTATACATGATTATAATTATTTTTCTATAAAATTTTGTACAGTCACGTCCTGCAATAAAAACAAAATTTTCGCAAAAAATTAATAGCTGTTCAATTGCTATTCGCGAATTATTCGCTAATTGTTCGTGAACAATTCGCTCAAATTTTGCGTTTAATTCTGAGCGTGACTGAACTATGGCCTATTTTTTCAGCCAGTCAGAACTCGGTTGTACAAATTTTCAACGTTCACGAACAACACAAAATCTTTAAAACTAAAAAACGCAACAAATGCGCTTACAACGAAACGGCGGAACAGAACAAAAATTAGTTAAAAGTAAACAAAAAGGAGATGCTGCTGCTGCTACTACTACTAGAACAGTTAAGCAGAAGATGAATACGTGAGCGGTTTAACCGAGAAACACTCCCTAAAGCCTTTCAGAAGCCAACAGATGGTGTTTAGCTCTTAAATGGCTAGAACTTACATAATTTATGCAAACGAAGGCTAGTATAACTTTAATAAAAGAAACGAAATAATGTTCTACTGAAGTAAAAAGCTGTAATTATGCCTTTTTATGGTGACAAGAATTTTGTTATCGATGGATCGATTTGATGCAATAATGTTTCTTTGCCAATACAACATTATTTATTACAATTAAATGCAAGCAATATCAGGATTAAGTGCTCAAAAATCAAATGAACTTTCGGCTGACTTCTAACGCCATCGTATATACGAAAATGGACCGTGTGCGATGTGTCAACATCGGTATCGTTCGATGATTTCTGCGTTCGATTTTATGTGCACGTAATTCTGCATACGGTCACGGACAAAAGTATGAACAGGTCGTGAACGAAATTTTAGTCTGCTAGCGGATTGACTTAATTTTGTCTGAAAGAAGACAAGCTAATTTTATGTTGGACGACAACGTGTTCAGTTCTGTTCTTCTTTTGCTCGTTTAGTTTTGTCAGTGACTGTACATGCAGTTGCTGGCCTGTCCAAAGCCCTCTGAAAAGTGGAGTGTGGGACTTTGGGGCCCCATGTTCAGTCTCGGAGGAAATTTCAAACCTGGGGCTGGGATAAATTTTGCTTAAAAATACTAAATATTTCCATGTTTTCGTGTCGTAGTGATAATTAATGTTTAAAAAATATTTTGCATATAAAAACAAAAATTTTAAAACATAAAAAAATATTTGGATGTAGTTGAACATGGGAGCTTTCGGCCGAGTGGAGGAAGGCGGACATGTGGAAAAACTCACGAACAGGGGATATGGAAAGTGGGGGTCCCACATGCCCACCTGTGCACAGGACGGAGTTGTTACAACTGTATAATCGCAACGTACAAATACAAATTTGGTAGTTGACCATGGGCGCTTTTCTGCCGAGTGGAGGAAGGCGGACATGTGGAAAACCTCACGAACAGGGGGATATGGAAAGTGGGGGTCCCTCATGCCCCCTGTGGACAGAACGGAGTTGTTACTACTGTATAATCGCAACGTACAAATTCAAATTTTGTAGTTGAACATGGGCGTTTTTCTGCCGAGCGGAGGAGAGCGGACATGTGGAAAACCTCACCCACATCGCGATATGGAAAGTGGGGGTCCTCCATGCCCCCACTGAGGACAGGACGGAGTTGTTACAGCTGTATAATCGCAATGTACAAATAAAAATCTTGCAGTTGAACATGGGCGTTTTTCTGCCGAGTGGAGGAGAGTGGACATGTGGGAAACCTCACCCACAGCGGGATATGGAAAGTGGGGGTCCTCCATGCCCCCACTGAGGACAGGACGGAGTTGTTACATCTGCATAATCGCAATGTGCAAATAAAAATCTTGCAGTTGAACATGGGCGTTTTTCTGCCGAGTGGAGGAGGGCGGACATGTGGAAAACCTCACCCACAGTGGGATATGGAAAGTGGGGGTCCTCCATGCCCCCACTGTGGACAGGACGGAGTTGCTACACCTGTATAATCGCAACGTACCTTCTCTAGAAACCACGACACCACCTGAATTGCCACAAACATAAGAGAAAGGAGCGCGGCCTCGTCGAATTTCTATTACTATTATTTCAAATCGTACTGAGCTCATTTTACATTATTATGTGAACTAACTTCAGCGTCGGTGGCTATTTCAATACAAAAATAATAACTATTTACAGTTTGCGATTAGTTATAGATTACAATCAACCAACGGTGATGATAATAATGAAACGCGGCCGTTTATATAAATACACTTTCTCCAGATTTACGAAAATCTAGGGCTTCGAAGATGATTTTTGAAGTATTCAAATTTGGTCAAAATGATAGAAACAAAGCTGTGGCTACACCAAGTTCATAAAGTTTATATTAAAGGTTAAATTTCAAGGCCTACATTTTTATCTACGCTCTGTTTTCCATGACTGAATACCACTTAGGTGATAAACTTAACTCTTGCATTCCATCCACGTTCAACGAGTTTCTATCAGTTGCTAGACGATGAGCACGTGAACACACCATATAGCCGTAAGCTCTTAATAAATAAAAAATATCCTAGCAGCAACCTAGCAAAAAAATACGTACAGCCTTCGCCGAAACACGAATGAAAATAAAATCGTAAATAAAATTTATAAAACAATAAACTAATTTTTGCCCAATAACAAAAAATATAATAATAATGATACATATACATTACGTCACATTACTGTGTATTAAACGACAATCGAGTTTTACAATAGATACATCAGGCGCACACGCAAACAAATAAACATTTTTATTTATCATAATCTGGAACCTGAAAAATATATAATTATTTACGAATCGAAAACACACTGTCTGTTTACACTAACAAAACCATTATTAGGCTTAGCCAGTCAGGTTTAGTTAGTCGTTAGGCAACGCGATATTATACATCTGTGCCTACACAACAAAAACGCATGTTATATTTTATCGTTAGCATCATCAATAAACGAATTGATGAAATAATTTCAACCAAATGAAGCTCGATTTCAAATAATTTTTCAATTGTACAATACATACCACTGTGAGTTGAAATATAGTCATACGATTGGAGCTACCGCACGTAACTACGGCAAAATCTCATCGAAATTTGATCAAAATTTCACTGTAATTTGTAACGTAATTGAAATACCTGACAAATCATCATGTTTTAGAAGTTTGTCCTCAAATTTTTACCACAATTATTCTTCTAGATCTATTCAATGTTACAGACTGGCAAAAGCAATGCGCTACAAAAGCTTAAACAATGTTCATAGGACCAAATTCACCAAAACTGCAAAAAATGCTTTAAAAATTTGTTCATTATTTCAGCTCAAATATTAATATCCCAATTATTAATATCATTAATATTATACCAATTATTAGTAGCCCAATTATTCTTCTAGATCTGTTCAATGTTCCTGATTGGCTAAAGCAATACGCCACAAAAGCTTAAACAATATTTACAGCTTGAAGTGCACCAAAAAAATGCAAATTAAGCTTTAAAATTTTGGTCATTATTTGAGCTCAAATATTAATAAGTTCAAACAAGAATTTGATCCTTAAAGCACTATACTTAGGATAAGTTCAAACTTCGCTAGCTGTGTTTATGTAAGCTCAATAGGATTAGATTTGTATGCCGTCCAAAAACAAAGAAGTCGTAACAAGTAAATTAGTTTAGTTTATTTTAAATAATTTACTCAAAGTTTACTGCATAATCGACCTGCCTCTCCGTGACATCAGTTTTTGAGCAATGTTTTAACTGTCACGACCGCGATACAGTTTCGCAGTGGTTGGAATTCTGGGCATAATTATTAATAATACCATGCCTAAGGATATTTGATATAAATGCCTATACATTTATAATGCAACATGGTTCCCCCTTGTCTTCAATGTAACAGATAGCTGTGATATGTCATAACAAAATATTTTGTACGAAATATTTTCGTCATTAGCTTGCAGAGCTGGTCAATCCATAAAGTCAGAATAGTACCAAAAGATATTTGACGTGTGCAACCAAGGCACAACTAGGCAATGTGAAAGAATCTCTGTAGAACTAGTTACCTGGGAACATCTCTGCTCGCCGGTGGCTTATGATGAAGACAGTCAGAAATCGAAACTCTAGTTAACCGGAATCGCAACCGAATATAAATTGGTCAGGCAATTAAATCAATTTTACACATGCTTTATTTGTCGCCTTTGCGAAAAGTATAATAAATAATATTAGACTATGCTCTTCATAATATAATAAACTGATTTCTCCAAACTAATAGTCGGGAGGCCTGGGATTTTTAGTGACCCCTGGCAAAAAGCAGATGCCCCAAGTTGGTGCTCTTGGCTAATTTTTGCTTCTCCGGTTCACACAAAAACTTGACATTTTCACAAAAATTCTCTGGTGAAGTTAAAAATTGAAAAAATTTAAGCAAAAACTGTTGTAAAATATGTTGTTTTTAACATCAATAGCGACGTTTCTACACCGTTTTGGCAATTTATAACAATTTTAGCGTTCTTCGTTAAAAACAATAACTTTTGAACATTTTATTTTAAAGCCGGGAACCCCCCATGGTTAAACTGGAGGAAGGGGAGTTCGTGTCCCTGGTACATTTTTCAGCGAAAGTAGTGGCCAGGTAAAACAGCCCCACACTGAATATGAATTTAACCAATATTTATCGATTAGCCAATTTCTCTCGTTCCTTCATATGAGAAACAACTTTTATCCGCAACCACGAGACGTTGTTTGTTAAGAAAAACAAATTCAGCTTCTGCCGAGTTAATATGAACAAATCTTACAAAATGTATCCCAACACCCTACATTTTACAACAATATTTTTTGTACAAATTCTGCATTTTCTGTTATATAAAAATTCATCGCTGCTCATTCTATACTGCAACACAGCAGAACATAATTGAGAGAGTTTTCAAACAAACCTTTTTAACACAGAATTAAGGTTCCGTCAGGCTTTTGCTATGATTTTCGCTGTGACTGTAATCGCAATCCGGTTTACCATTACATTTGTGCTCTTTTATAATTTATTATTTCATTTTATAACACTGTCATTCATTACAAACACAAGTCAAGCTGGCCCTACACAAAATGTTTAAGGCTTTGTAGTAAGACTGTGCTTTAAGGCTTTAAGGACTGAGCTTCGTAGTAACACGCGATTGATTTTACTGTTAATAATATTACAGAATTGAATTATGAATAGGTAAATATTATGAAGTTAACGCAACGTCGTGATGGATTAAGTACCCGCAAGCGAAAACAGCGAGCAGTCCCGCTTTTTAAAATTGTGTACTTTTAATGTCACGTCATAATACCGGATATACTAGAGTAGCTACCTGTGTTGCGAAAGTTAAAATTTACTGCGCACACAACACGAAGTAGGCTGCCGATATCTTGAGACAGCTCGGCAAAGCTGGAGGCTCCCTCCAGAAGAAATTCATATGGAGTACAAAATATAATGAAATAATTACAGTTAACTAAGATTTGGGTTAATGACAAATTGTATGATAACCCTGGCATGTCCACAGTGGAGGGACCCCATCTTTCCAAATCCCCTCATGTTCGTGACATTTCCCCCATGTCCGTGCCCCTACTCGGCCAAAACCCCCATGTTCACCTAATTCCAAAAATTTTTCTGTCTGCAAATTTATGTTTTTTGTCTGCAAATTGTTTTTTAAACATTAATAACCACTATTTATAATCCTAAAATATCGTTTTTTAGCTTGAAAATACATTCACGGAGTAAAAATGCATGAAAATACGGAAATGTTTAGTATTTTAAACAAAATATATCTCCACCCACTTTTAAATTTTCCCCGAGAATGAACATGGGGGCCCCCCAAAGTTCCCCCACCCACATTTCGAAGGGCTGTGGACAGGCCAGTAACCGAGCTTCTAAACGAAAGATGGAATACTAAAATTCTATGTAATTGCATATTTGCACATGCACATTGAACAGAAATATTTAAAATTAATGCTAGTGATAGGCAAAAAAATCCGGATATCCTGATACCAATTCATATCCGGATATTATTCGCGGCGTCGGGATATCGGAATATGCTGACATTGCATCCGGTGAGCAGTTGCAAAAATTTACTAGTTGAACAGCCACAAATCCTTGATTTGAGGATGCCGAGAATACATTGTTTACAGATTTTTCCAATGACTGAGAACAGATTTTGTAGTTGGATCTACATAATATTGTGGATTAAGCTTTAGTGTATACATGCCAACGAGATGAAGGAACTTCAGGCGACCGTCTCAGCTTAACGTTTTGTTGGAAATCAAAAATAATTCCATTTCCAAAACTATTTCCATTTTTTCTTATCTATTCGCCGTAAACCGATTTATGATGCGTTATTATTGCCTAATGTATTTACCCGCACATTTAGACACACTAATACTGTGTATCATTTCGACGTGACGCTGCTGCATTACACATTTCCACAACGTAATGATCATAAGACCCCGGTTATCGTAACCTCGTGGGCGGACCTACTGGGTTCTAAATTTTTTTCCTTTTTCGGGTCGGTCCCAGGACTCTACGGAGGTTAGTAAGCCGCAGAAGCGCTTCACAGGATGCGTTCTGCCGGACGGGTTGCGCACGTAGTCTACGAGGTACTACCTTTGAGGTCCCTAAGGCGGTTGGCTCCGTCACCTGCTCTCGGGCCAAAGAGACCATACCATTATTCCCTATCATCGTTCCACCTGGAAGCGTGTTTTTAGGTAAAATTTTCTTTTCTACTTTCCCGAACGATTAATTTATTTAGCCAGTGGCCCCCACTAGGGTCCGACAAATCCCTAGACGTTTAACGTCTAGGGATTGCGCGTCTATTTTGGGACGTTCAGTGCAAGTTTTAGTTTCGGATAAAAATTTCCCTTTTTCTATTGGTCGCACGAGTCGTACTCACACAATAATGCAATCAACTATAGGAATCGGCGAGTCACGCTAACGTTTGTTTCTTCGACGCGTGTGTCAAACCTGAACGTGGGCAGTCGATAGGGGTGACGGATTTCAAACCCCTTCAGTACATATATCGCTACCATTGGTCAATAAAACACAAAAATGCAATTGGGTTTCATTATTTATTGACATTACAAATTGGATGGACATGAGTGTATTGCACGGGAAAAATACAATAGATACTTCTACCGAATGGTACGCTCTTTGGAAAAGTTGTGGGCACGTTGGTGTCATCGCCTTTTTCATCGGACACTCACAGCTTGTTCAAATTACGACGAGAACAACTACGCCTTTCCAAATGACAGCTGTGGTTTACCTTACTCGAAAAGGAGAAGGACAATGCGAAAGACACTGCTACGGGGTCAGCTACTTATCGAACTACCGAGGCGCCATTCGAGTAACTACGACTGCTAGGGTACTCCGTTTAAACAATAGGTTCAGGTAAAGCTAAAGGCGGCAAAATAATACAACGGGCAATTTCAGAAAAATTGGTCGAAGCGTACACACCAGGGATCATGGAGTCTTCGATTTTGCTCATCCTAATCAGCGACTATGGTACACGAAAGATAAATATGGTAAAACGGTAAATGGATTAAGATACGATAAGTTATAACAAATCAACAAGGGTACGGTTAAACAATCGATGCGGATACAATACACATTTATACAGGTACAAGTCTGTGAGTTTTCTACACATTGGGTACGACCCCTAATTTCAAGTGCGACGGCGTAACATTCTCGTTCATACACGCGTGTGTACGTATACTATAACCAGGAGCCTAATAAATTTGTTAGATACAGGGTATAACGAGGGAATTGTGATTCCAGGTTCCTACGAAAATACGGCGTTTATGGTGTACGGTTCAAGCTTAATTTTCAACTCATCTGCAACCTAAATGTTCTCGGAAAGCAACTTGAATAAACACAAAAGTGGACTTTTCTTGTCCATGAACACGAGCCAGAATAGATTCATAATTGACGGGGTGAGATTGGCTTAGAGGTCCCAGTAGGAAAAGATTGGGACCGAATTTTCTAACTTTTCAGAGTTTGCAACTGCAAAATTGCACTAAAATTATTACTAAAATTTACTATGTGTTGTGTACATTAATTGTACGTTACCAACACTAGGAAGTTTGATATTTTACTTTGACGGCCAAAATTGTACAATTTTAAAAGACGCTGAATCGAGCCGGATCCAGGGAAAATACTAAATTGTCGATTTTGAGTCCAAATCGGGGTTTCCCAAGGGCCATCGTTCGCACCCTTCTCGGCGGAACGATGCTCTAGATTGTTACGAAAAATTACGGTTGAAACCTAAGTAGTTAAGAAAAGATATCCTAAACACGGCGCTTGGACGTACTAATTTGGGTTGTCCAAGTCATAATCTCAGTTTGCTGGGCGGCACTCGATTCGTTTACGGCATGTATTTATTTGGTCTATTCGAGGGTTCCAAACGGATTCTTCCAGTACTTACGGAAGGGTTGGAGGCGTTGCCTCCGTCTTCAATTTTCCTTACTTAAAATTGTCGTACAAACCAAGCTCGGTATTCGTAAGCGATTTTACTAATTTAGTGCGGGTCGAAGGTATAACTGTTAGGTCATTCCATCTTGACAAAAGAATTAGCAGAGTATAGCAAACGTAACTGATTTCTTAACCGTTTGTACGTTTTACTCGGTATCCTACAAAAGAAGTCCTTATGCTAGCTCTGTAAATCGCTCTTCGTCGCCAGGACGCGACAGTACGAGTATGGGACGAGGGACGAGCTCAGGCGGGTCCCAATTTATGATACATGAAGCAAATCATGTGTGGCCGATTAATTTATATGAATTGTGTGGCTATACGTTACAATCGTGCAAATTTTATGTGAACTTTGGGACACAGGGGGCAGGGGTTAAATTTGTATTCAGTTTAATAATAAGTTATTTGGGCATAAACTTATAAGTAGCGATGCCTAGGTCATCGGAACTATCCCAAAACTGTATAAAATTTTGCTATGTCGACCTCAAAACGGCTCTCGAAAAGGGCTCTTTGCTTGCTAAAATTTTGTTGGCATTTCTACTGATTTTTACTTAATGAAACAGGTCCGTTAAACGGTAGATCCGGTTGTCGGCACAACCGTAGCCAGTTTACCTACTAAGTTTTATCCCAATTGGCGTTCTGCGTTCGCTCGGATCCTAGGTCTCGGCCGGGATGCTTAGTCTAATTCTTCACGGGGCTGGGGTTAATCTATGACTTTGAATTTCTGAATAACTTGCCAGCCTTTCTCTGTGAAACTTTGCACAGGGGCTGGGTTTGACCTAATTTAACGATTTATTAGAACCGGGTCCTCACAACGATCCTCACAAAAAATGGTCCGTCGGGCCGGGACCCGGTAGACCCGATATCGCGTCTACCGAGTTCGACAAATTTTACAATAAAATTTTGCCACTGCCATTAAATTTACCAACTCTGGTAAATTTATTATTTTCATTGCAGCGGCCGTATATCTTTGTTTCGAGACTCCGACGGCTTTCGTGCTGCATTGATGCCCATACAACAGAAACAGAGAGACAAATATATAACAGAAAACTTGGAAAATTTGTGTAAAAGCTAAACCGAACTATGAATATGCTTATACTGGAAGGAAATCTGTGAACTCTGTGTAAAACCTGAGCGGCTTTTGAGCAGCTCGGGTTTATATTTATTATAATTTTTGAACGGGTCACGGCTCTTCCGGGCTTAATAGCGCAAATGGAAGGCCTAACGGGCCTCTGTAGAGCAAAAATCATCAAAATTTCTGGAAGGAATTCTGAATTATAAGTGTTTGAATTTTAGGTAGGGTCGGGCCCCTATCGGGCCGTCGGGTTTGTGATTCCGACTCAATATTTTTGAGTTTTAAAGTTGTATTCGGTGGCGGGTATTCCTACGAAGAAACGGCGAGAGCTTCAACAAAATGCCAGGAGAGAATCTCAAAATATTTCAAATCTACGTTTTCGGTGGGGCAAGCCCCTTCAGGGTCGTCGGGTTTGTGATTCCGACGTCATAAACAAATCTTTTATGAATTAAATCGACAGCTGGGGTAAAATTTGCGGAGGTGCGGGTAAAATTTCAGCCAAATTCCTGGAGTAGTTCTTGAAAAATAAATATTCACTCAGAGCGAGCTATTTCACTCTTGAGGCATTAGATTAGCACATTCGGTTGTTGGTTAATTTAAATTCTAGGCTCAATTTAGAAATGTAGATTCGTACTAACATCCGAATAAAATCTCGATAACACGCCTAGAAGAAATCCTGTTATGGGACGAGTAATTTGGCTCTCGGTCTCCAACAATGCGTGCATACGAGCGGCTCGGCGCTCATTCAATTTATTGCTTACGAAAAATTACGAATAAAATCACCTATCAGAACTCGACAATAAAACAAGGCCAAGGATGGTTCGGAGTTTTATTCCAAATATGCGTTGAGGAAAGTTTTATTTAACCTCGGTCTGCTTAAATGTCACGGGCGGCCTAATAACTCTACTCAATAAATCATGTAAAACAATTCCATACGCGGGTGTCGCGTTTATTTGTGCCTAATCTCATCGACCAAGGGAGGTTCAGCATGACTACGACGGCTAAATTAATTATCCAATAAACGTCTATCAACTACTCTGGTTTGCGGGACGGGCTAAACTAGCATGTAAACCAAAAGTACGGACAGGGAGTCCGTGGAGGCTTAATCATAAGACTAACCAGTGTAAAACTACTCGCTCATCTATCTCATCCATTCTCCGGGCTTATACTATCTAACATAAGTACTACTCTACAATTACACTAAGCCTCCCTGTCCACACTTACAGATTCGAATCCGATCGGTCGACGTCCATCGCTCGTCCATCCACTCGCAAAACCAAGCAAAAGAGTAAGAAAGCCCGAGAAATAAGTAGAAGTAAAACCCATAAGCACTTGACGAGCTGCAGAGCCGGTCTACAGACCGACCGTACTCTGAGCTGCCGAAGTCAGACTGAACGCTGGAGCGCTAGTGTGATGCCGATTAAATACTTTAATTTTCGCCATTAAATTTGATTTATTGGGTCGTTAAAATTTTATAAACTTTTGCCAGAAGTCCTTGGTCAGCACTTTTCGAAAAATTTAACCCCAAAATTTAAGCCTTAATGCAAACTTTGTTATCAGCCCAAATTTCGACGAATTATGGACCATTTTAATGGGCAATTTAAGTGATTCATTGCCTTTTAATGTCAAATTTATAGTAAACTTTTATAAATTTATAATAACTTTCTAGAAAGTTCGTTGTTTAAACTACACATAGATCAACGAGGATTATCCGTGGAATCCATAGCACGTCCTTTGCTTTATTCTCGGTCCTCAAGGACCGTTATTTTACAAGTAAACGAAGCCTCTATACTTAATAAGGCTTTTATACTACTTTACAATTCAAATTTTCCAACTTACATTTATATAAACTTTTAAATTAACTTAGTATTAAGCTACGTCTTTAATATAAATTTCATATTAACTTGAAGGGACATAAAAGCTCAAAATTCGGTGGTGCAGCAGTATAAAACTCTACATTTCATATAAAATTCCTACCAAGTTTATATCAAACGACTATTTGCTCAAGCGCGTATATCGATTTTAATATTAAGCTAGAGCCTAATATCAACTTTATTTCAAGCTTCACTGATAAGAAACTTCTTAATATTAAACTCCAAACTGTATAGAAGCTCCAAATAAAACTCATATAAAATTGTAATTTCAGAGATATTTGCTTAATAAATACAAAGAGAACATCAGATACATGCGCTGGACGTCCGCATCCAGCTAACAAAATTTTAGAACTTCATATAAAACTTTTTATTTTATATAAAATGTTAGTGTTTATTTCATATAACTTATATATTAGTATATATACTTTATATATTTGGGATCGGGGTTAGAATAAAGACGCGGCGTATGTAAACACAGAAAGGCAAAGAAAGTAAAAAGAGGGTTCCGTTCCCTCGGTAGTAGCCAAAGTGCAAAATCTTTGGACAACAAAAGGGAAAGGTGGGCTCTCGGGCGAGCCCATCGACAAATTTATAAAGAGTATAAAGAGTTATTCAAAGTGTTTTACGCGGATTCCGTGGGTTCGAGTTACCGTTTCGTGGGGCTAGGGGTATATATTCGTGTCGGATTTAACGAGGGGTTACAAGCCTATCGTGGCGTAATTTCTGCGTTTTTCACGGGAAGGGGTACCCAATAGGGTGCACAGCGGGTTCGCTCAGGCTCAAATAAAAGTCTCAGTTTGATAGAATCTAACAATGTCCTATATATACTCTTGTGTCAATGATTCATTAAGTTATTTGATTTTATGTGATTTATTTATTATGCGTGTACGGTTATTTGCTAATAAGTCCGTGGATCCAGATCGGATATCCACGGGACCGGTTTCATTATGAAGACCGTAAAATTCCCTATTAAAATTTTCAGTACTTAATCTGCGATTTCTTAACGGTTCCGGAGTTATGTGCCGGAGCCGCTACTTTTAATTCCGAATTTTCAAAGTTTCTTTCTTTTAGTTTTATCAGCTAAATTAGCCAGCGAAAATGAAAGCTGGCAGCTGATAAAATTCTAGTCGCTGCAGTTTATCATTGTACTTCTGACTTTTGAACACTGGTAAACTAATATTTTAGTTTTCTTATTAATAATTTTAGGAAATCGCTATAGGGTGAACAGCCAATCTTTTTGTGGTCCTCCTTCGTGAGGACGGTCGTGACAAGTGTCCATCACGGCCATTCTTTTCTACTAAAATCAAGGCAGGTTTCGCTGTCCTACCCCTAGGGGTGGGGCTATTCCTATGTAAATCGGGGTGTTCGGGGAGTCGTACCGTGATATTCATTCGCAGGTCGGGTGTGGCAAGGGCTCACCACATCCGAATTTCCTACCTATTTAAAATACTTGTTTACGTGCTAAAATCACTAACTTTTCGCTAAAAATCAGCCTAATCTAAACGAGTCACTTATGACTGCTCACACCTATTAAACTATAAAACCGAGGGTACAACAAAGTACACTAACGATCATGAAAATATCAATGGAAATAAACAAGAGAATTACATATAAATACGTGCCTTTATGGCCATAGTCAACAAGGAAATCGATGCGACGGTGGTACAACAGTTATACATAAACGGTTAAAATCATACGCATACGATCAAAGGCACAAATCGACCAAAAGAGGGTAATCAGATTATCGATTTGAATATCCCTACATATATGTGTGAGTAAAAACAATGATATCAACGGCACATACACATATATTATATAATATATATATAACATTCGATATGATCATGATTATACGGTACAAATCAAATACGCAATGGGTGACTCTATGGCCAACAAAAATGGTATAATACGACAAAACATCAACAGTAACAATGAACAAATCATGTCAATGGTGCCTTTATGGCAAACAAACGATAATGTAACGAGTAACAGTAACGATACTTCAACTAATATCCATTCCTGAAATGATAAAAGCTATACCCATTTTGATCACGAAAATGTTGGTGGTACAGATCGAAATACTGGAAATACACACAGTTACATAGCGAGAGTCTCGGGCCTAAAGATTCCTGACTTGCTCCGATTACATATATATAAACGATGGCATAATGACAGAACATCGTATGTAAGAAATTACGCTTTCGAGATAATCAAGAAAAACTTACCAGACACTTAATAGCTCTATTGATAAAAGAATGCTCCAGCAAAATATATGACGTATAGACGTGCTGTTAGGACCAGCATACAGAAATATGACTTCAATTTCTTTTTTTTTTAGTAAACAGATACGATATTTTGTCACTAAACTATAAATTTTTATTGGTTATAATCTTTAGCGACTTAAAATCTTATGTACCTGTATAAGATATATGGAACACCGCCTCGCAATTTCCAAGACTAGTCAATCCACTGGATGATTGCCACACGCCGGCCGATCGTCGTCCAAATCTGCTTCGCTGTGAAGATCCTCGTAGAATCCTCGATAACGAGGCGGAATCGCGCCAGTTCTAAGAAGTTCCATTAAATCGTCCTTTTTTCTTCGAGATATTGGTTGCTGCCGATTATACAGGGACCGCAAGGTAGCGGAGCTCCCTCGAACAGGGCGAAGTTCGACTGAAGTCACGGAATTTGGGTCGTATTCGTAGCCAATCAAAATACGTGAACAAGCTGACGGTTTTTCGGCTTTGATGGTTTTAACTTTTGTCAACTGAATACCGGATCCAGTCCCAATCATACCACTTGCCAACGCAGCAAGATCATAAAAATCAGAGAATTCCATCTGACGTACCTGAATCAGCGTCATTTATGTTCAAGTGTCTAAGAATTGAGCCCAGAGTAATAATGCTTCATGAAACGTGAACCACTAATAATTGAAAGATAAAAAACTGTTTCCATCACCGAAAAAATATACCAGCTAAAGTATTATAACTAATCACCAGTATTCATAAGCAGTGAAATTTCTGCGTAATGAACAGCGCAGACACCAAACCAATCTTCCAGCTAAAGTATTATAACTAATCACCAGTATTCATAAGCAGTGAAATTTTTGCGTTATGAACAGCGATTATCGTAAGTGACATTACAGACATCGAAGTGATAGAAGCAAAATGGCAAAAAGCAAAGCAAAAGGCAAGCAAAAAGTTGCAATAGCAAAAACAGACGCAAATGCTGTTAGCATAATGATATAAATACTCGCAGTAAGACAAGCAACCTGACATTGATTTACAGTTCCCTGATCACCATAAATTTAAATTTATGACCATAGTGGAATAAACGTACCTGTAGCTGTTTCTTTCTCCGATTTGCATTGCGAACTATTTCCGTCCATTCTGTATAGGCAAAAATTTTTTTGTGTTTACGAGCTCGTTCCACGGCAGAATGAATATTGTCAACAGGCATCATCGTATGTCCCGGAACCAAATAAATGATCTCTATTGAGTCTACATGGTCTATTGTTCGAACCGCGTACAAAATCACGGACGCGATCATTTTATTTTTATTTTGCCCAGGGCAAGAATCGCACAACAAACTAACGTTTTTAATACTAGACGGTAGGCCCTGGAGAAATAACAACAGACACGTACCAATTTCTGAGGCCCCACGTCGGCCTTCATGCTCAGGCCAGAGATAACAGTGACCCTCGTTAGCCTTGTGGTCCTTCACCGTAAAATTATAGACATTTAATTTTCGTTTATAGTAAAATAAACTTTCATTCGAAAAGGGAGTCACTAAGACCGCCTCGAGGTCAAACGAGGCTTGGAGAAAAGAAATTTGCTTTTAGCACAATTTTTTACCAATTGCCTTAACCCGCTTCGCCGCTTCCACATTTGCTCTATGTGGTAAGAATTTCGACTGATGATAAGATGATGCCGTACTGGCATTAGCAGTTTGGAGTTGACGATCCATATTACAAACAGCACATTGATCTTTCTTCGGTTTATGGAATGCAATGTTATATTCGGTGCATAAAATCTTGCGATAGGTACATTCTTCAAAAGCAAATTTTTTTCAGCCGGATTGTACAGATCTGCATTTGCTGGATCTGTTTTGAAGAGATCGTACATTTGAGCAATAGACAAATCAGCTTCAAGGTATTCTTTTGTGGTCGAGACACGACAATAGTGTGACGGTACACGTTGAAATGAGTCTATATGAGCTTTAATGCGCTTTTTTGTATCGTCCGGCAGCTTATGTTTAGGCGCATGAGCGCCGCGTTTATCGGGTAAGGCGTTTACTTGGTTCGGCGATACTCCTTCCATGGCTTTTCGAACAACCATTTGGGATATCGCGAGAGTGGTAGTAAAGAAACGCATACAAACGCGGTGACCCTGACAGCTCCCCGCGCAATCTGCACCGTTGAAGCAATCCAAATAATACCAGAAAGTTTTGTCGCGGCGACTGCAGCCATCGTCACTACAATCATCGTCGTCTTTTCTCTGATTAGACTTACGGCGTTTAGTGCATTTTTTGTTGGTGACCTTACGTTGTATAAATTCACGGCGGCGATCATAGTCCAAATCCCAATACTGCTTACAAACCAACAAGCGATCATCGTTGGGATAATTGGTTGTACATGCTAGCTTGCAATTTCCAGGACACGGAGCTTTCGGGCGTTTAGATTCGATTCTCTCTTTGCGCTTAACAGCACGCTTCCAGGAGCTTTCGTCTCGTAAACGCTTTCGAGTCTGATTCTTCTTTCGCGAAACTTGTGTAGACTCATCATTTTTACCACAACGCGTGTTTTCGTTGTCACTTTCGTTGCCGGTACTTAGATCAGAATCACTACTGTCGCTGCTTGGTCGGAAATCACTATCGCCCGACGACGGAGATCGTACATGACGCTTTGAAGGCGGTTTACTTTTGTTCCATGCACTACATGGCGGAAGCCCAGAAGGCTTCCTGGGACACGCAGGAAACGTAACGGAAGAATGCTCAACGATATTTCCAGTGTGAATTATTATTTCAGGCTCACTTAGATGCGTGACCGGAACATCAACCAAGCTCTCATGTTCTTCATTATTTGTTTGACTGTTATTCTCTGATTCAGCAAATACAGTATCAGCTTTACATGGAGATATTTGAGATGAGGCGCTGCCAGCGGCATCTGTGTACTTGATAGTTCCTGTGTGTTTCACGTTCGCTTCGGTAATTGCATTCCTAATTTTAGGCAAAGAGTCCAACAAATATTTATATTTATCGGAATAGTAAGAGATAAATTCGCACACCGATACCGCTGCATCTCTAACTCGTTTACCTAACAACAGTTTACCAAGATTTGGCTGCTCAAATGCTGTAATATTATCGGATTTAATGATACTAGTTTCATGATGAGGGAAAAACGAAACTTTATAACTAGCACTGCTACACGGATTATCATTACGTACTATTATTGCGGGCCAGTATTGAGACTTAACGCTCATCCTAGCCCAAACAAGATCATCTATCTGAAAAGCCATAAAGGCGTACAATCTGAAATATAACTCTACATGCATAACAAACAGTACTATTGTATACGTATATGAGCATACAGCTTTTCCCAGTACGTGCGGCGAGAAGCGCTTTTACTTACATGTCACTTTCTGCTTACATGTCACCCAAAGCGCTTTTTCTCTTGTGTTAAAAATATGACATTCTAATATCTTACCAGGTGAAACCGGAAGAGCATGGCTTCATTCATGGCTGTGAGTTGGAGTGGAACCGAGATTCAATGAAACTTTTAATGAGAGCAAGTGAAAGCATGAGACACATTAAGAATGTCAAATTTATCAATTTTTTACAATAAACATTTTAATCACTTTTAAGGGTCATGCTTAAGTTTCAAGATTTTTCAGGACGTTTGCGTGAGCGAGAGTCTATCCAGGTCATTGGAGCAATCTTGGGTGTTTCAGGGCTGCAGTCACTCTGTGCAAAATTATTTGATCACATTCAATAAAGTATCATAAATATAGCCATAATACTAGCGTACCCCACCGGGATGTTACTAGCTTACTCCACACTATAAGGTGTTTCAACCAGCCGGATGAGCGTACTAGCATTTCGCGTGCATCTTCGGATAAACATTTGATCACATTTAATAAATATATAAATATGGCCATAATACTAGCGTACCCCACCGGGATGTTACTAGCTTACTCCACACTATAAGGTGTTTCAACCAGCCGGATGAGCGTACTAGCATTTCGCGTGCATCTTCGGTTAAACATTTGATCACATTCAATAAATTATAAATATGGCCATAATACTAGCGTACCCCACCGGGATGTTACTAGCTTACTCCACACTATAAGGTGTTTCAACCAGCCGGATGAGCGTACTAGCATTTCGCGTGCATCTTCGGATAAACATTTGATCACATTTAATAAATATATAAATATGGCCATAATACTAGCGTACCCCACCGGGATGTTACTAGCTTACTCCACACTATAAGGTGTTTCAACCAGCCGGATGAGCGTACTAGCATTTCGCTTGCATCTTCGGTTAAACATTTGATCACATTCAATAAATTATAAATATGGCCATAATACTAGCGTACCCCACCGGGATGTTACTAGCTTACTCCATACTGTAAGGTGTTTCAACCAGCTGGATGAGCGTACTAGTAGTTAATTTAAACTATTATATACTTTGTGCTAATCTATCAGCTAGCGAAAACCGTCTGTATGTATCGCAGATTGTGCATAACAAATCTTTGCCCAAAAAATTCGCACAAGAAGTCTTAATCGTTGCTAGATTCGTACTAACTTGTTAGAATGCGACCGACAAAAACATAAACTCTGGCAAAAGAACATTTTTGAGCTTTACTATTATAATGTTACAATGGAAATGCGTAAGAAAACTTCTTTTGACTGTAAGGTCATACTACATAAGTATTTATCTGGTTACATTATAGTCCTTTCAGTAGTAAGCTATCGTATGTTGATATTGCCTCACCACAGATAATTGGAACTAGTGGGAGTGACAAAATATCGTATGTGGATAAATGCTACATACGTTATTTTGCCACTATAACTACACAAATCTTTGAACATACGATAAAATGTTAATAGGAAACAGCTCAAAAAGTCACGACGCAGCGACATACGATACTTTGTTACTAACACCGGAGGCCTAAAACCATTAATTTCTATGCCATAACTCATATAGTGCAAAAAACGCTACATACGATATTCTGTCACTCATGCGACGTAAATATATATCGTGACTTTCTGATTTGTTTCAATTACCTACATAATATGTATATATATTATATACAGTGAGGGCTTTTATATACATACGAGGGCGAGCAGATGACTTCGGGTTCCTGCAGACATCGTCGCACGGGCTCGATTTCGGAGAAGATATACGTAGTCAAATTCGTAAATGTTAGCCATTAGACTGTGGCCAGAATTAACCTATCTCGTAACGATCCAGCATGGATCTGTTACACTGTGATTTTAATTTTTTGTAGGATTTTTAATCTGTTCATGTGTCGGGTTTACGATCTTTTGATACACATAGATTTTGAATTTTCAGTTGATTTTTTAGATTTCTGAATTTAAGTTTAGATACTTCAGCTTGGTGAAACGGAGCTACCGAAGCGACCTGAGTTTCCACTGAAGGCGCTATTTGGAAAAATTTCTTTGTCTGTCGGTGTAACTCATAACTCATCTTCCTTTCGGGAATGGAAATCAATAACTTATTTGTTTGATAGAATCAGTAATGATGGTGTGCCCTTTAGTTGAGCTGTAAAAGCTCTGACCCCACCTTCCCGGCAAACATGCCAAAAATTACATGTTCTTCGCCAATTTTGGAAACACGGGTTACAGAAGTTCGCAGTTTATATCACGACACAGGCTTCCAGAGACCGCTGATCGGAAACAGATTATGGTGAACCACAGCTTTGCTCACCAACACTTTTTTGTAGGACCGCTCCCTGAGACGCTTTAGCATCGACGAACTCGATTCCCAGAATGCATTGCTACCGTGGCATCAAGTACGGTATATAGGTTTTTCGTTATGTTGAATACTATGGTTTGTTTGTATAGATTAAACGAGGATTATTTCATACAGTACTCACACGTAATGACTGTCGCGTTTCGAGCGAGCACTGTTATAACACGTTTCGAGCAGCGAGTGAACATCGAGCGAGCAGCCAGCTAACGTCGAGTGAATATCGAGCGTGCAGCGGGCGAACGTCGAGTGAACATCGAGCGTGCAGCGGGCGAACGTCGAGTGAACATCGAGCGTGCAGAGAGCGAACGTCGAGTGAACATCGAGCGTGCAACGGTCATTTATGGCGAGCACTAGTACTTCTTCACCCGTATTCAAGTGGTTTAGGATAGACAAATTTGCTTTGTTTGTCTTCAGTTGGTTGATTGGGTAAATATTGCTTTCAGAACTATGGTGAACAAAAATTTGAACCATATATCCTGAACATTCAGGGAATATGTAGATTTTTAAATAATACCCTGTAGAAGGGCATATTGTCCTGAAGATTTCAAAACCCAAACAAACTGTTCAGATGCAGCAAACCTGCACTTTTTATTTCAAATTAGGAATTTAGTCATGGCTGTCTGGAACCTTAGTTGGAAGTTTGTGGTTTTGGACAATGTCGCATCTCTGCCAGTTCTTCAGCACCCCCCCCCCCCATATATATATATTCCCAAGATGTCACAAATTTCAAAATTCTACCATTTTGATCCATTATTACGAAACATTAAATATCTGTTTTCTTTCTAAATATTAAACCGTAAAATACTAAAACAGGCGAACTACAGTCACGACCAGAAATAAACGCCAAGTAATCGATCGATTTCAATTAAACGAAATTGAAACGATTTCAAGTTAGTTAACGAAATTTCGATAGATTTCAATTTTAGGAGTTAATCTAAAATTGATAAAATTTCAATTATTTTCGATTAAACGACAGATCCATTTTTCTACAGGTTGTGATTACACTTAATTTCTACCAATTGCAATTTTGATTGTTTTCTATTTCACTTATATTTTGCCTTACGTAGCTCTTACGCTGTTATGTCAGACAATGCATTAAAGCATTTGAAGCGAAAACAATGTAGTAAAACTGGTACTGCGGCCTAAAAAGCATAATTATTTTTAAAATTTATAAACGTTAAAATGAGCACTTACTTTAACCATGAACGCAAGTCGATTTTCCTGAAACGGTTGGAAATTCAGTAGGAGCGGTGAAGGGGCACTGCGGCCATCTTTGCGAACTGGCCTAAGATTGCCTTCAAATTCTAGGTATGTTGGTTTGCCGGCGAGTACCTGAAACAAAAAATGTTAGATGATACAAAATTTGCAGTTTGTAATTATACAATACTAACGCACCTACCTACTAACCATGCTCCTTCCGTTCAAAATTGAAGCACTGTAAAATTACGAGGTTATTTCAGGTGAGTACTGTATGAACTGCAGTACGTAGAAAATTTCATGAAAAATATACTTCGCGACCTTTGACATATACGAGACCCGTAACATGCTGGCCATAAAAATATATTCAAATGGATCGTACAGCATTTACTGCCGCACAAAACGAGCTAAATAATTCATTTTAACGTGTTTCAGTTCGAATGCGCGGTAAGTAGAAGTCGCAATGACGGCACCAAGGAGAAAAGGAAAAATCCAAATAGAGGTAGCACGTAAACAAATTCTTAAGTTCTTTCAAAAACGGCTTTCTTGATTCGAGGAAACAGCCCCAAATCAAACTTTTAGCAGTCACTGCTACAAAATGCGCTGCCTTTTTGGTATTTTGATGTCGAAATTACGCGTTATTATTAAACCTTCGTAATCACACCCACAACTGCATTTTCTGTTGCCAACCAAAACATTTCAGGGTCACGGTTTAGAGGGAAAACCTCCCCACTAGTAGTTGTATTTGTCCAAGCATTGGTTGTCGTCCCCTTCATCACTTTGGCTTCTCCAAAAAAATATCCTGGGAGGGAGGTGGCGTAAAGAGTCCACTAATTGGGAATAATGACGGCAATGTAGCAATTCCATCGGTTCATCTGCGATTCCCCCAGCTGAAAGCCAAGTAACTGTAAGAAAACATCAATTTTATATGTATAATTTAATGACTGATGCGCGACTAAACTTAAAATGACCCCGGCAACCATCCTATTTTGTATTTTTGGATAAAATTTGTTACGGAACGCTTTTTGGTCAGTTGAAATTCACGTAAAACTGTTCGCGAACACAGCGCTCGTGATTCAAATCTAACCATTCTGTGTTCGCGAACATTGAAGTAAAATTAACCAAATATTTGAGAACGAAAGTTTGTTGATTTGATTGTGACGTCACTTTTGCACTGAATTTGTTCGCGGTCAGTTGAAATTCACGTAAAACTGTTCGCGAACACAGCGCTCGTGATTCAAATCTAACCATTCTGTGTTCGCGAACATTGAAGTAAAATTAACCAAATATTTGAGAACGAAAATTTGTTGATTTGATTGTGACGTCACTTTTGCACTGAATTTGTTCGCGAACACTGTATAATCCAAATTCAAATGATAATACATTAGGGAACAGAATTTCTACAAGCTGAAATCGCCAAAATTCTGTTCGAACACAAGGTCTAATTTCTGGCACTTGATTTGATTATGCCAATTTTCGGTTAGCAAAAAAACCGAATGAAATTAGGCCTGTTTTCCGTAACAAGGGTTTGCGATTAGATATCGGTAATGACAGAATAGGATGGTTGGCGGGGTCAACTTAAGTTTACTCACGCATGATTGAAATCGTGCTTATTTAGGAATGGAAAATATTATTGGTACTTAAGCCCGGAGTGAAAAATTTGGGGATTTTTAACCAAAATAAGTAAAATTACCATATATAAAATATCATATAAAAAATTCTAGCCGCGCTCAAGACAGTACCTGAGGAGACCTAAGGGTTATGAAATGGGGGTACTTGACAGCAGGAACTGAGGAACCTGGGCATATCGATATACCTCGCCCCTTCTCCTATTGTCAAGTAAGTCAGATTGTTACTTCGGAATCCCGGTAAAAGCTATAATAAAGGTAATTTGGCGAATTCACGGTAAATAATGCATTTGATCAACTTAAGTTTGGCGTTATTAAACAGCACAGCCACACTAACCGACTCGCTAAAAATGAAAAGAGATAAACTATAATTACACATACTCGGCTACGATAAAAGGTTTCAATAACCTTCTCCAGCAACTATTAATTATGTCACTCTTTTACAGTTCAAATTAATGTCTAATTTCGGGCGAGCGATCTTCAAGCGAACATTGAATGAGGACTGTCCGAACATATTTCGGCAACGGGTGAGTATCAAAAGGGCAGCGGCCATTTCTGGTGGGTACTTTAGATTGGTGCCCAAATAATGTTAACGAAATCAAAACTGTTTACCTCAACATCTTGGCTTTTTGAAACTTCGGTAAAATGCGTTTGCTTTTCAAGTGTTTTGTCTTCGCGATCATCAGTGATACAAAATACACGAATTGCAGCGTCGGATGGTGAAATGCGACGAGCGAAAATCACAAACTTAGCCATATATGGAACAGCAGCAACACGATCGTTGTATAGCGTCTGAGCCACCGACGGCAGTGCACCAAGATTAACATTTGGAGCGTCAATGAGCCAAAATCTGAAAAAATTTTTTACCTCAGTTCAGTCTATCATACAGTTACGGTCAGGAATAAAAGCCAATCTTTCGTGAAATATTAACGAATTGTTCGCAACAGTTCGTGAAAAAGCAAGAGCTGTTCAATTGCTGTTCGCGATTTTTTCGCGAACGATCCGCCAAAACTTTGCGTTTAATTATTTTGACCGTGACTATACATATTTTTAAAAGCTATCGAAATAAAAGGGTATATAAAGCTTTTTAGTTTAAGGGTGCCACGGACAGCATTAACAGTACGAGCCCATTCGCAGACATCTTTTATTTGGACTCCCAAATGGGCATTGAAAGTGGTTTTGCAGTTATAATCCAGCAGATCATGTATGGTATGCTACTAGCTACACAACCAGGGTTCAGGGTTAGCTGCACAAAGATACGTAAATATTCGCACCTAAATTTAAAAATGAACAAGACCTTTTTGAACAATTTTAATCGAAACCCAGTGATCAAGAAAAGATTAAAAAATGAAGTCAAATTAAACGCTGAAAGTATAAATTTAGAGACTACATCTAAGACTCAATAATTTGTATTAGTATAAAACATGTGTTTTTTACACTCATTTTGAAATGTATATGGGTGGGTGTATTATGGTTGGAGTAACAGAGAAAGATTAAAACTGTGTGCTTTTTAGCGTTTCTGCTAAAACGAACAGTATCAGCAAAAAAGCACAACGGAATTTTCGCTGCACAAAATTCTCGGAGCCGTGATTAACAAAAACAACTGTACACAACAAGTTATTATATTCGACTAATGATTAAATGAACGATTTTAGCTGAAATCAGATTACTAATTAAGACATTGATGCCTTGGGCATATTGAGCGATTGATAAAGTCCGTAAATAAATATGAAATGACCGAATTGCTATTTTATATCCGACTGAACGGCAACTCATCAGGGTTTCCGCGGCTGTTGAATTCTCGTTTTCCATGAATTCCATGATAAATTTCTCATTTTCCAGAGTCAAAAATGTCGAAATTCCATGAATTTGTCAATCAACAAAATCAAGTATATAACAGCTCCGCTTTGGTCCAATTCGAGTTGAATTTGACTTTGAAGAACTTTGAAGTCATTTTGGAGAACGATTATCGAATACAATGTCAATATTACTTAGATATACACTACTAACTTCTAAAACAAATAACCCATTTATATACCATATTGTCCCTTATATATTGCAAGAAAATTAAGCAAATTTTTTAGAATAAATCTGAAATCTTAGACAATAAATAGACAAACATGGTATATATGTAGATGTGATATTTATTTATCCGTTAGTGTATAGCTAAACAATTAATGATATAGGTGATGATGGAGTGAGGTGACGTGGTAGACGGGTGTATGTCGTCGAATCAGCACTTTGAATGTCGCGTTTCCTTAAAGAATAGCAACACCTTGTGTAAATTGAAGACATACAAAAATAAACTTTTGCACACCAATGCAAATAGAAACTTTGCTAACAAGGCGAGGCGGGAAGCTACAGTACTCGCCAAAAATGACCGTCGCATTTCGAGCGAGCGAGTTCGAGCGAGTCGCGAGCGAGTCTCGAGCGAGTCGCGAGCGAGTGGCTCGCTCGAGACTTCGCAACTATTTAAATTAATATAAAATTCTATTTTTAGAACAAATTTATTTCGAGCGAGTCGCGAGCGAGTGTCGAGCGAGTCGCGAGCGAGCGACAGTCATTTTTGGCGGGTACTGTAGGTAGCTTGGTAGAAAATTTGAAGCACACTCCTACGATGGCTTAGTTTCGGCTCACTTTTGTAAAAAACTTTAATATCGCGCATTTTCCAGAGTGAAAGCTCTCATTTTCCATAAATTCCAGAGTAAAACGGCCATTTTCCAGGAATTCCATGAACGCGCGGAAACCCAGCTCATTACAACGTCGCGAGCCACTATCGGAATAAGTAATTTAACAAAAAGTACGGTAGTCATTGAAAACACTATTTTTATATGTGTGCACTCACTGCACATCGTAGCACGTATCACCATGATTGTTACTACACAAAATTTTTTGTAAATGTTTCAATAGTTTGCGTTATTGCTACAAAGCTGTTGCAATAATGCTTGTAATTGCGCAATTTTTGTACCGATTGTTAAGGCTATTGCTGCAATGAGCAGAGGTTGCTGTAGCTATATTTGGTGTTATTGTTACCGATTTTGTAGCAACAGTTTCGGATATTACAACTAGTGTAGCAATAGTTGATGCTAATATTACATTTTCCCGTATTGTGGTCCAGACTTTATTGAAACAGAGTTTCCTCCTCACAATAGTACAGATATTCTTTTTTGTTCATCACTATCACGCGTAATCCTTCACTAGCCTAAAGTATTTAAGCAAATTTTTTATTCGACACGAGGGTCATTTCACGCTACGATGACCTTTTGGTCGGGTGGGGGGTAAAACTGGATATTTTGGCCAGTAGCACGTAAACGTGGAGGGAACTGGTAAAAATGTTATTTGCGCTAGGAAGCGTCAATAGTTAGCTAGTTCAAACAAAAAAATTTTCGGCTTCACGCACGCCGTAAGAGGCTGGACATCCACATAAGTCCCAAATTGACAAAAATCGTAATGACTAATTTTTCGACCTCTTTTTTTCGGGTAGTGTCGTGGCTCCGTGCTCGAAGTTATGGCCCAAATTCTTTTCTATGCAGGATTAGTCAGGTCTACACAACATTTTTAATTGCATGATTTTCAAATCTACTCCAATCATGGAGAGTGACAGCTGTCGATATGGCATGAACCCCAGTTTTACCCCCACCCCCGACCAAATTCTTTTTTGGTCATTGCTCGTTACTTATGCATGGTACATAAACGTTGTTCATATATCATACCTGTCCCCTGGGTCCCTTTTGAAAAAATATTAACCCAGGTGCTTGCTGTTACTTACCCCAGCGCTAGGGTCAAAAGGTCGATTTTAGCACATTTGATTACCCCCCCCCCCCGACCGTTGCTAGTTAGGGGTATGGTGGAGTCAGTAGAAGTCAATTAATTTGTCTGTTATGGTTCTTTCCAATAACGAAGCGAATGGTGAAACGACCTGAGCTCCATCTCGCGCCCGACCTGTTGATCTCAGGCTTTTACCCACCCCCGACCACACATTTACCCCCCCCCCCCCGACCACCACCAAAATGTGGAAAAATCGAACATACGATGTTATTTCGAGGAAATTTCACGCTTTTGGTTCATAATACATTGTGGCAATACAGTTGGACGACATATGTCGCAAAATTATTTTTTAAAAAAAAATTCTAAATTTACCCCCCCCCCGGCCATGGTCTCAGGCATGTGCACTGGCCGTTGATATGGGCTGCCATTTTGTACCCTCATAGCGGAAATTGTGGTATAGAATATCTTACATACCGTTTTCAAGTTAACGATGCTGGTTAAACACGGTCGAATTAGCCATTTCACATTTTTACCCCCCCCGACCACAAGCTACTTCCGGTATTCTTACATATCTGGCACAGGGTATGTTTTGAATTTTTTTGCATAACACTTCCCCCAGGCTAAACTATCGATATAAATAGCTACCGTGTATGGCTGCTTCGTTTGCATTTAATAACCGGTATAAATCGGCACCCCCGTGTTTTAAAAGTGTTAAATTTGACCCAAGAATAGGCATAAAAAGCTTAATTTTTGATATACGGAGTTCCGCATAACGTCATTTTGACCGCGCTGACGGGCTGCACGAGATACGATCACAAAATCGAGGCTAGATGCAACCTGGAGCATACCAGAGGCCATTTTATGGTGCCTTGCGGAGCAGCAGGGGGTGGTATTTGGGAAGCCATAGCATAAAAACGGTTAAAAAATTTACTATAACGACCTCAAATTACGGACCCTTGATGTTTTTTGGTCATAGGGTGTAAAAATGAAGATAATCGGAGCCAAAAAAGTCATTAGTCATTTTTTCTGGGGCAAAACGTCATCGTAGCGTGAAATTACCCACGAGACAAAACGTAATTATTACTGTGCTCCTGGCGTTGGCTTTGCGTCGCTCCAGTGATTTCCTACCCAAATTCTAAAAAACCGACAAGAATTATTTACAACATTATTTTTGACATTTATGATCTCCTATATTTTAGAGTATAACTCTAAAATAGACATCGAATTGAAAGGCCGCTATTCAGAACACCATTAGTCAAGACTTTGCTACCTTCCATTTTTGTCAGACCAGCCGTTTTTGAGAAATGATCCAAAGACTAAAATTGTGAAAATTTTAACAAAGTAAGTTTGTTGCTCATTGGGCGACCTATAAGCTTACGGTGGTATTTTCATTATTTAGTACGTAGTTGGTTTCATTCTTTTGATCATATATGTTTAAAGTGGGTATTACAGGATTCACCCCATGAAGCTCGGACGTAAATTCTCGGCACGAAGCGACCAACCCTCGTCGGCCGACAGGCACCCAAATTAGCGGGGCCATGATCATAGCGTTGTCAGTAATGTATTGGAATATTTTTGTTATTGTTTCACTTCAGTGGCTGGTTTGTTATAGATATGTTTTAAAAACCAAATTTACTAGGTGTATCGACAGCGCAGCTGGGTTTCACACAACGTTTAAGGCGCAGCATGTAACTGCATTCATGCTAATAGAGAGTTACCCATCCCGGAGGTGAGTAGCCCGTGATAGGTCAACCAAAAGCTGAACACATAAGTGCTTTTCGAGACGGCAAAGACGCCGCACCCCCTCCTCCCCTCTCTCCACTTGTTGTATGCCCCTAGAAGGCCGAAATCCTACCCTCGGGCACCCGGCTACCCCGAGACCTCGATTCCTGAGCATGTACGACCTAACTGGGTGAGGCATTCATTGAAAATGTCGTTATTTTAACTATTTTTCAGAACACAGATATTTATTAGCAATGTCATAGATACATTTTGTTATAGCTTATAATAAGAGAGTGATACGTCATATTGCAGTGATAGTCACTGTGAACACAGTTTGCGAATAAAATAATAGACTAATAATGTTTATGTTTAAAGACAATCGAAATCTGCCAACTCTAGCTTTCAAGAATCATGCCATTCAATTTTAGACAGCTATTTTGTTTGCATTTTTCCTATGTCATACACAACAATGCAGATATTTGTTGACCCAAGCGAAATATTAAAATTCTAGTTGCAAGGTCAAACTACTGCCACACAGTTCGCTATATACTGGGCTCTCCAAATTGGGGGTTGGAATTTTTCGGTTCCGCCTAGTTCAAAACAGGTACCCCCGGTTCATGCCCCATGGCAAAATGTTGTGTTCTCCCGCTTCATTGCTTTTTGGCAATTTTTTTGTTTCCAATCGGTCCAAAGTATATAAAATTTGATCAAAATTTGTACTAAAATTCCGTTCTGAAGCCAAGAATTTCGCAAATTTTGCTTCAAAATTGTCGTTTCCATCAAAAGCGTTTTTGTAGCGTTTCTGACAAGACATTCAATCGTTTTTCGTTACAGTATAAAATGCACCCCCCGGCAAAATCGGGCGCCCCCAGGTTCGGAACCAGGGGCCCTCGGTTCATGCGCCCTGGCAAAATTTTCAGGGAATGGAAAGCCTAGATATATTATGTTTTTATAGGAAAAAATATCAATTGCTAAGACAAATTAATGTCAAATATATGTAAATCTATTATCAAATAAATGAACGTACACGTGAGAGAGGTTTACAAGTGTTATGATATGCCTCACTTGCCCTCGAATTAATATAATGCATGGTACAATTATTATTATTTCATCTAAATCTCGTTCGGGCATCGAACCGATCCGTGGTATCGCGCTTGAAAAATTCATAGTTTATTAGTGTTGAAATAAACTTTATATATAAATTTTAAAAAATATGTGAATAGGAATAACATATGGGTCATTTCACGAAACCATGTACGTTTGAAACACCATTTTTGAAGCCAAATGAAACGTTTACATATACAGTGTCTAGACCCCTTTCGACATAAAAAACCCTGAATGTCGATGTATCTATGTAAAACGAACCCGGATACAGGGGCCGCAAAGGATACCCCTGGGGGTCAAATTTTAATCCGAAATAAGTCATTATTCTGTAGGGTAACGCATTGACACGTGAATCATGGTCTGTTTTTATGCAGGTCGGACCAAAATGGTTCTCGTCAAGCCATTTGGAGCACTTGCGGCCTAAAATTGATGCTGCTAGGGCATTCTTGGGGTTAAAAATCGATCAATTTAGAACAAGGCTGTCGCAGAAGTTTTTTAGCGCAACGGAGACAGCATCTACAGATACCATTTTATGCTCACAAACCATGAGTGGGGGATGTCCGACAAAAAATTTCACGCGGATCCTCAGGCCTTGTAAAAAATTGGCACCCCGATATGTGTTAGTCGGGGGCGGCTACACCTGAGGTCGGGGAGGGGGGCTACACCTCTGGTCCGGAGGGGGCTACACGTTCCTACAACATACGTTGCGTGAAACTTTGGCTACTTCTAGAGATTCTAGATTTATTTTAACACGCTGCTGCTGTAAAACAAGCACAATTGATGTATGATTAGCTTACAATTAGGTGATGATACCAAGGACAATGCGAAGAATAGATGTGCGGGCAGGCAGAAGGGTTTCCTAGCTACCCAGTTAACAGCACGGCCCCATATCATGGTGCAATGATGATGATGATGATGAACTTATATACTAATATGATTCTTGCGACCTTCGATTTCTTTTATTTTACATGTGGTCGGAGGGGGGTACTACAGGTCGGGGTGCTACATTTCCATTAAAAACACTTAATACATAGGTCGAATCTAGTGGGGCGTTACTATGTTTCTATCCGGCCTATTGTAAAACTGTATGCAAAATTTGGCTTTTTTTAAATTTAATTTGCGGCAGATCGGGGGGGGCTACATTTTGCATACCCCATTTTTGGTACTTTATGACCTTCGACCTCATAATCAAACAACACATGGACAGACGCTGATATTCGTTTTTTTCAATAACACCTGTACTGATTACGATTACCGTTATATAGCATTTTTGGCGCTACAGCACTTTGACGTTATTTACCAGCGTATGCAAGCTGTCAGATTTAACCTTGGTTGGGGGGCTACATATCGTGAAAAAATTATTCGGAAGCTTGACGTCAGCTTCAGTGTCGATGCTTACTCCCAAGTTTTTCCGGAAAAATTAGCAAATACCAAAGGATCACAGTGAAATGAAAAACACACATATGTATCACGCGCTGGCGATACGGCGAACGTTTATATTGGGACATGTGTTTTTGGCTTCATTAGGCTGGGTTGAGGGCCTCTGACTCCTGCTATGTTAGGGGTACAGAGGTCCACCATACCTCATTATGACCGTCGGGGATGCTATTACTACATCTCACAGCGACATTAAATTTCCTTCCAAAAGACTGGTGCTATGGGCCAAAACGTGCCGATGTAGCCCCCAGACTAATTACATGGTTTCGTGAAATGACTCATATAGAAACTATATTATTACACATGCACAGTCAAAAAAGAATTTAGCACATATTAACTTTAAACCTCAATTTATCATCTTTCAAATTTGCACTTTTATAAACGTTCAATTCTGCGCCATTTAGACGGGATTTTATTAAATGTAGAAATACCATTATTATAGATTAGTAATGACATGATGAAACTTAGTTTTGCGCGCAACTTGTTGCTCAGCTTGCTGACACTTTTTCGTCATCAGTATATATTTGCGCCGGAAAATTATAATGATGATGCTTTTGTGTCACTCGGCAGCGTTAGTACTGCTTGCACACCACTGCCGTCTACAGCTATAACAATAATCTAAAGGTGGCTGTTGCCAAGTTGAGTAAAACCAATATTGAAAACTGGAAGGTTGTCGTAAATTATACCGTTCGTCTGCCGCATTATGTAGCCCATAGCACTGAGGGGAACTGTGTACAATTAAAATTAGAATTGAAAATTATCACTCAGTGTAAATTAGGAAACAACAGCTTCAGTTTAAACAAACAGGAACCAATCTGGCATAAAAAAATTTACATAATTTATCGAAATTTTGACATGTGCATTTGCTTTCATCACTAGAAATGCGTACCACAGCTAAGCGGTTTCTAATACATGCACTAAATTATGCAATTAATTTTATCTTTCAGTGATGAATTCATGTTTGATTAATATTCTGTATTTTGATACCTGGCAAGTGGAAGTGCTGGCAAAACCACTTAAGGAAGCCACATCGCTCCGTTTCACAGTCGCTTGCAAGATACTAGTTCACATGAGACAAGCATTACGAAAGGTTTCAAAGTTCTAAGCTCTTACAAACAGAAAGCCTGATAGAGGCGATTACTCTGTTATACCCTCGCTTGCGAGCTACTAATTTCAATGTGGCGAATTGGTAAAATTTCAGTAGCAATCATCGTGTTATAGCTTACATGAAGTGTAGGAATGTATTCAACATTTGTTACAATTCTAGAAGCATACGTACGGTTGATTGCTACGAATTTGTGGTCATGGTCGTGCTCTATAATACATATGACTTTTCTAGCTGTAGCTATTACCATGAACATACACAGAAAAACTCGTGTAATAGAGCGGATTATTGCAAAAATTTTGCGCATATAAGCAAGGCAATTATTGTGCAGGTGGTTATAGTTTTGCTACAATGTGCAGTGAGTGCACACATATTTCTGTCAACGGTGCATAAGATCGCCAGATCTCTCCATCTGGTTTTGACGTTAGTGACTGCATAATTCCAACATCGTCGGTTACAGATAAAGTCACTCTGGTTTGGGGCTTTTTCGTCGTTCGATTTCCACATAAACACATCTTGTACCCCTCTGGGAAACGGTGTAACAAGCAAATAATTTCTCGCTAAGTAGTAATTCCTTTAGGCGACACCGTTTTCGCATATCCTTTAGAGTGTATTTTCCGGCAGCGACAGCACTCGGCCATATTGGTATCCCCGAGTCGTGCATTCCAGTCGCCACAAACATAACATCTCATTTTATGATCTTGATCAAGACCTGTGACAGGCCGCTGTAAAACGAACCCTTCACTGTGTTCTCAACAATTGGGCATGCAGATGCATACCCTGAGACAATGTACAAGTTACGAAATTTAATATTGAGCTTCAATACCGAATTCTGTCGTTCACAGGCGTAAACCCATTTACTAACTTTACAATGCCTGAGTATACAGCAAAATCGACACCACTAAGACAGCGATTATCTCGGTCTGAATAATATAGTCGGGAGGGATGGGCTGTAAGCATTTAGTCTGGGTTAGATATTGACATAAGATAGGAGCCCGTTCCGTCCATCCTAACCTCTGACAAGGGGGCAACATCAATCGTTGTAGCGATAGGCATAATAATGCTTCAGATCCGTCTTGAATGAGAGTACATTCCAGGAATCATATAGATGAAATTCCTCTTGCTTATAAACTACAAATATTGTAGTCGGTTTCCAAGTTAGACATTTTTGACGTGTTCTGAGAGTTACAGTACCTTAAGTTACCCGAGTTCAACTGCGGGAGACCCCACAGATCAAAAGTGAGGAATCGCCCAAGCTATTTTCGGCTCCCCCAGTTCCGAAATATTGCTGGAATAATTAGAATTGGAATATAATTACTTATCATCCACTCTTGACTGCACCAATAATCGCACGAGAGCTTCAGTAATTATTACTATTCACATTAAAGTCATACAGCCAAACACTACTCATGAATAACTTTTACAATGCAAACCTACAGAAGTCGGAAAATTATTATGTAAACGTCGCTTAGCGGTCGAGCAAAATCGAAGAAAGCGCCGAACAAAAGTTCAGAAACACGCAAACGCTACTCGTAATTGTAGCACCTATATTGTTGTAGATATAAAATAATTTCATAATATTTACACTATCACACAACAACTCACCGAGCTGATACCGACGTTATAAACGCGACCGTTTCCGCCTTACAAGTAAGATCAGTTGTTCCGGTAATATCTTCCCATCGTGACGGTTCAGTTCCAGCTAAATGCAAAAATAAATAAAATAATAGCATCACATACCGATAGATTTTAAACTTAATAAGGAAAACTTCTAAATTAAATTGGTTTAAAAATACATTGTGCTTTTACTACAAAAATATCCACAATTCTGTTCTATTCGGTTTGTTTACGGTGACCACAAACAACTAGATAATGTCAAATACAATAATACTTATGAATAAAATATAAAACTGAATAAAACAGACAAATAGCCAGGGCATTCTTAAGGCAGTTTTTATTAATTCCGACCATAAATTATCAAAAGGCCGGAGAATTATGTTAAGATATTGTTAGCCGCTGGCACACCATCCAAAAAATTATTGTCACTGGCCACCGAATCTAGCTAGTGCGATACCCTCGCCGCAGGAGAACGCTTTTACATTAAAATCCGTCAACGTTGCTGTTCTACCTCTCGTTGAATAGGGTTACAGCGTGCCTCTGGTAATGTTATCTATTAAGCGACTGTTTATTATCAAAAAAACATAATTTCAACATAAATCAGGCAGCCTAACCCAGCTAGTTCTTCAAATTACGCCACCCATATAGTATAGAATGCATAATAAAATCAGTAGAATCAGCTCGATCAACAACGATGCGAAATCACTTACACTCTATACTACAAAGCAACCTCAAATTCGGCGGATTTGTTCCGGTAAATGACTCGCCGGGTTTTACGTGCTCGACAACCTGACCACGTTCATCCTTTGCTTGGCTGATATTTACCAACGGCAATGTTAGCGTTATCGGTTTGTGAAATTTGCGTCGTCTTGGTTCGATCGTAACTATTGGCGAAGCTGATACGGGTGGCGCGGCGTCTGAACTCGCAGCAACTACCGTTGCATCGATAGCACGCAGTGGGACCGGTTGAACCTGAAACAATTATCCGTTGTAGGCAGTAAAATAACTACCAGCATGAAACTGAAGCGTGTGGTAAATGTGTTTAATTACATTTCCAACGGCAGCTGTATAACACGAAATCGTTATTCATTCAGAGTAAAACTTACCGAGTTCGCAAAAAGCGTTCAAAAATTCAATATATTGGTAGTTTCTTGGGAGATGTCATCGAATTTACACAGTAAAGCATCATCGTATTGCTTTCAAAACATTTTAAACACTGTGATACTGTGTGTACAATATTTAACTATAAAAGTTGAAGTATTAATCAGTGCTTGTTCGGAAAAGAAAATAATGCTCGCAAACACACTATATTTACTTAGACCACATTAGCCGAAGAAATATTTCCAAATTTATGTTAATTAAATTTATGCTAAGCTTCTTTTAGCACTTTTCGCTTAAAAATCTGAAGTCATCAGAAGCTACTGTGTAAGGGTTTTCAAATATTTTTCTTAACAGTCTAGAATCAACAGTGCGCGCCGGAAATTAATGTTGCCTTTCGGGCTAACCAGCATATAGGGAGCAGGGAGTGAGCGGCGAGCTAACATAGAAAGAATAAACGTTTCGGCAAACATTAAGCGAGCAGCGATAATTACTGGCAGTCAGTGTACGAACCCGAAGGTCCCAAGAGCAATACTAGTATATAAGTTTATCATCATTGCACCATGATATGGCGCCGTTCGGTTAACTGGGCAGCTAGAGAACCCTTCTGTCTGCCCGCACATCTATTGCGCACATTGTCCTTGGTATCATCGCCTAAATGTATGCTAATCATAGATCAATTGTGTTTGTTTTACACCAGCAGCGTCATAAACCAAATCTAGAATCTTTAGAAGTAGCTAAAGTTCCACGTGTTGTATGTTGTAGGAAGGTAGCCCCTTCCCCGACCTGAAGTGTAGCCCCCCCCCCGATTTAACCTTTCGGGGTGCCAATTATTACAAGGCATAAGGATCAGCCTGAAATTTTTTGTAGGGCATCCCAATAAAATGGTATCGGTAGGTGCTGTCTCCGTTACGCTAGAAAAACTTCTGCGACAGGCTTGCTCTGAATTGGTCGATTTTTAATCACAAAATGGCACCAGGGGCACCAATTTTAGGTCGAAAGTCCCCCAAATGGCTTGACGGGGACCATTTTGGTCCGGCTTGCATACAAACAGGCCATATTCACGTGTCACTGCGTCAACCTACAGAATAATGACTTATTTCGAATTAAGATTTGACCCCCAGAGGCACCCTCTGCGATCGCTGTAGCAGGTTTCAGGTAGCTCGTTTTGCATAGGGACATCGATATTCGAAAAATTCAGGGTTTGTTACGTTGGAAGGGGTCTAGACACTGTACATTCGAAAACGTTTCATTTTGGCTTCAAAAAGGGGTGTTTCGAAAGTACATCGTTTCGTGAAATGACCCAGCTAGCAGCTTGCTGCGTACCAGTAAATTAACTTTCACGCGCTTGGTCAAAGCACCAGATGGAAATTCGGCATTCGCCCGCGGTACAACCGTTGATTCAATCACTGCTCCGTTTGATCCGACCGATTTTGGTTCGTGCCGTATTCGCGAAACAATAGCAAAGTATTGTGGAAATTCAGTTGTCAAGATACTTTTGATACGACTAGCATGTAAATCATCGAGTGGCCCGAGGTCTGGAAATGTGAAAATAATAAATAATTTAAAATTATTGGTTAGTGCAAAGAAGCTTGATTATTATCGTAAAACTTGTTTTTCAAGAACCAAAAACACTGCCATGTTTATGCGATAGTCCTGAAAAGGTTGCAACTACAAATTATGTATAAGCCATAGCTCTTTTAATGCACTGGTAACATCTTTTCAAATCTGAATCTATGTACATACGATATGATAAAATGATTATGCATACACATCTCTGCCTATTCGTTTTTGGGGACGGTGAGGTTAAAATACTTACGACCGGTCATGCCAAACCCAACTCCGTAAAAACTATACAAGAGGTAATTAATTCAAAAGAACTAAAAAATCAATATAGAAATTAAAAAACAAACTTCGAAACAAAATAAAAACCGAGTTCACAATGCGCACCAAAAATGATTATCGGTGCTTGAACAACTAATTTACTCTCCAACAATTAATATTTTTGACCAATCAAAACACTTCTAGAATCAAAGGACACACCTTTCAAAATGGGCGTTGTTTAAACAATTTATACTTAATGCACATTTCAGAATTTCACTGAGCGACAAAAATAATATAGTAGGAACTCCGGGTTTGCGAATTTAAATATTGTGTTACTAGCATCTCCGCAGAATCAAATTGGCACCCCTATCTGGAATGCTTTGAGCGCCCGCACCCAACTCCAAACTAAAAATACAGAAGGACTTAGCACCAGGTTAGCTTGAGAAGAATCAAACTCCTAGGTTAACTAGGAGTCATATAATTGCGCTTTCCGTGTTTAACTACAATGTACGTCGTTGTTTCCTAAACTGAAAATGCGTATTTAACCAGACCATCTTCGTTTTATGATTTTATCGCAAATTTTAGTCGAAGTAAAAGCAGTAGGTTCATGATTGGTTATTGCGTTTTTGCTTGGACGATTATTTTTGATGACACCCCAAAATACCCAGATGTGCTGCGGCAAGCCAAAAAATTATACCTGTGAGGCACTACCTAGTGGAGCTGCTTCAAATCCTTGAGGAGCTCGAAAATCGTGGTCCTCGTCCCTTGGGTGCCATACGAAAATCCCGTACATAGTATTATAATAATCACATTACACGACAATATCATAAGCACTGACATAATGTGTTCTAGCGAACCAACTCAACTGAATAGTGTTATTTTCAACAAAAACCAAGATGACATGTAATGGTGTTGGTCTGTCTAACCTTCAGGCTGAAAACTTTGATCCAGAACTTCTTGGATCGATTCTTGCGTAGTCGGTAACGAATGTTCGGTCCATCGTTCGCCGTTTTCCGATCGGTAAACGACGATTTCACGTTCGCGATCGCGCAACGAAGCAAAATGCGGAACTTCGACAATTACCGGACTAAACAAAAGAAATTAATAATAGATGAAAATTTAGTTAATAATATATTCATAAATAAGAACAAACCATTCGCGAATGCTTCTATATAAATTCGTGCATAAATAACCTTTTAATATTTTGGTTCAGAATCACTCGCGAATTATTCAGATGCAAAGCTTGCGACACATGTAGCAATTATTTTCCGAGCGTAACACTGTCCTTTAGGGGTTTGCAATATTTTCTTCATAAAGCTCATTATTAAACATGACGGGGATAGACAGATAAGATAACGGTGTGGACAAGACTAGTGCATAACTTATAAGGCAAGAATATGACAAATACATGGCACCACTCTAATTAAATGAGAATTTCCCACGAACCATTGTAAAAATAACGAGATCCTGAGAAACCGGTCCATAGACAATTCCTATCTTCAGTGGCACTGCTGCGCATTATTCATGACAACATTCTGTGAAATTTATTATTATATTTCAAGTTTCACAAAAACTACCGTGACACAGTGGCGATATAGCCGAAAAATTTCACTTGATGCTACCAATATAACATCATAACAATTTTTCAAGCATTAGACATGACCTTTTGCAATATTTTCTGAAATATGTACACATAAATACATACCCTGAAAAACTTGGTCTTACATGCGGCGAACTGCAGCATTTTAATATGGCAGGGTGATATGTTCGAGCCAGGCAACATTATTGTACAACCCAGGCAGTCCATTTAGCTAGGATGGAAATACTTTATTATATTATTATAATAATTATTTGTCAGCAATTCTACGAAAATAATTCACTAAAAGGTATTACTATATACAAAATATGTGCAAAGCAGAGTGCTTCGTCACCTTCGCGGTAGAACTCCAACCCTGTCATCAAATCCTGGCCACCCGCAAGAAATTCTCGCCGGAAATGAAATATGTTCGTTCGAAAAATTTAAAATATTGTACGAACTGTGATAGAATTTTGTTCGACAGTGACCAAGTTTTTGGCAGCTTTATTGGATTCGCTCGAGAGCTGTTCGACAAATATCCGGATGTTATTCAAAAATATCTAAATTTTGTTCGATGTTTGTTCGTTCGAATGGCGAGAGTCATTTTTGGCGAGTAGGTGAAACCGACGTACAGTGCCGGCCAAAAATATGTGCAATCGAAAATTCGTTTAATTGCAATCAATCGACTTTTCGTTTCATCGAAATTTCACAAATTTAAATTTATTTAATTGCTCAAAATAGAATTCGATTGAAATTTCGTTTAAAAGCTATCGAACAAAAATTTTCTCGATTATTTTGCACTTATTTCTGGCAGCGACCATACATAACCGTATATACATAGACATACCCAAGAAACTTGGCTCCGGGTGGCCCCATTTCCAAAACTCTTGATGCCAATCCGTCGCCTTCGTTCAACGGCGGTGGAGGCCCGACAAGTTTATTCAGCGATGGAACGTAGCGACATGTCACTCGGATTGGTTCTGGTGCTTTTCGTGGTGGGACAATAATACGAACGCCCGAATTTCGACATCCTCTCATTGCACCGCCGCGTGCGTCGACCATAAACGATATGAGGAAACTGAAATAATTATTATTACCTTAACAATATATAGTATTATATCAATAATTATTACAAACTGCATGCATACTACTTTCGCTAAAATATGTTGTATAATATAAAAATGACAAATTAATTTTACTAAATGCTTGTTTGAACAAAAAATTTTACCTTCGCGAGGTTGGTAGCAGACACTCGAGTAAATGGGATCCTTCGGGTCCGCCGAAAATTTATTTACATGCTAAATTTACATGCTAAATTTAGATTAAAACACGAGGACCACTACTGAAATGAAGTAATAAAGTCGAGCACGTTTTAATAATTATTAATCTGAAAAAACTTTGTTTTAACCTTTTTCTTCAACATCAGGAGTTGGTCTGTCAGGGAGAAACACCCACTTACCAAACCGTAGGGCCGCGGATTCCCACTTGTCCGAAATCCCATGTTCAGCTAAATTCATAGTACGTAATTATGTTATTCACATAGTTATTCATTAATTCTATTCATATAATAATTAAACTAGTAACTCGCAAACAGAGGGTGAAAAAGAGCCAGCGTGATTGCATCCAGCGTAATTTTGTGAAATCACCTTGTAACAGGCTTTACGTTTGGCGTATGATCTCTGTAACCGTGGACCCATTGAAAACCCTAAAAACTCCGACCCTTAACCAATCGAAAACAACTAATAAACGCACACGAAGTATTCGTACTAGTCTCTAGATACCCAACATTCTTCATACCTTTTACGCAACAACCAAACAAATGAAAACTCGATATACTTTGGCAAGCGGGTTCATTGACCCTAAACCCATTGAAAACATCTCCAAAAGGTATAGATGAAATATTCGGTCTAGACTTTAGATAACCAAGCCATCGTATTCAGTGTGCTGAATAACCTATACATAAGCCACTCTTGATGCCTTGCAGGCAGCAGCCAATAAATAACCAAACAAATGGAAACCCACTTGGAAATCGTGTTCGTCGATTGTAAAACCTCTGAAACCCCATGAAAAGGTAAAATGGTAAAGTTGGACTTTATATAGCAACCCCATCGTATTAAGCGTGTTTGATAACCAAGAGACACCCATTGCAAGGTAAAACACGCAAAACATACCGAAATTTAAAAAATGCAAAGGTTCGACGAGCCATAGTCGTACCACAGCGGCACAGGGAGTGGTTCCACAGAAAAGTGGTGGTCAGCAAAATAGTAGATCTCCATAAGCTGATTATGAAGATGGTATCGGTTTTTCGACACCCTTCAGATATGGGGAAAAATCAGAAATTCTCGGAGAGTGAAAATCTTACTATATTTCGACTCAGCTGGATTTGCTAAGTTCGACGCTACCAACTTCAGATATTTTTCAGGAAAAATCATTTTACATTATAGTATACTAATCACTAAATATGGCAGCCAAAGGTGCTCCTCGAAACCACATAACCTAATCACTATTCAGGATTTGACTCAACTATAAGTCACTTATACGGGAAGTGATTATAGCAACAGTCGACTATGACCGAACCATTCAACTACTGGCCTGCCGGAGATTACGTAATAAGCAACAGCCCTATTTGCATAACCCGGATAAACCGATGGCACAGCGAAGCGACTTAGCAATGACTTAGCAAACGTAGCGATAACTAAGAGTGATGATGCCGCAACTGCAGCCACAAAGTGTTATCCGCCAAAATTCTTTCCTTTTTAATCATAATCTACCTCTAAATAAAATACTAATCATGATATTTGGTTATATCGACAATCTTTCTCATACAAAAACAAGCTTACGCAAGTGCGGAAACCGTCACAGACTGGTGCAACTACTGCCGTGATGTCGCCGATGCGTACGACAGAGAACATTGACAAACCTTAATGCTCGGTGGCATTAATTTAGATGTCGAAATTGACGAGTCCGTGTTCTTCCGACAAAAGTATAATCGTTTGCTACGTCACAGACAGGGTTCTCGGCATTATAGAACGCCAATGTAGAAACTGCCTGCTGTTAAACGTACCTAACCGCACCATTAATGTCATCATTCCTCTGATTGGTCAACATGTCCTGTCTGGCAGCCGCAGTGTTACTCACAGTTATACAAAGCACGTCCACGGCCTCAGAAATATCCTCAGACCGTCTCCCTATAATCATGCGACGGTTAACCACAGCAATCGTCAGTTCGTCAACCCCGACGATGATACAGCACATACGCAAACTATAGATGGCCTTTGGATAACCCTCAAAAATTTCATGCGTCAACGTGGCGGTATACCTCCAGCCCTCTTCGATCGAACATTGAAAGAGTTCCAGGGGTGCACACAGTTCTCAACCAATCTCTTTGGTTCATTTGTCACCCATGTCGCATACATCTACCATCTAGATGTAAGTGTAAATGCAGCATTTTGTTAGTAATATATAGCCTTTATACTAAGCCTAACCATGGCAAAGTCGGGGAGCTGCCCCCCTGAACTCCCCACGCACTAAGCTATTTTTCCATTGACACAGTCAAAAGTTACTCTCAAAACATCAGCTCTATTTTACAACATGTAAAAATAACGATTTTTGCTTGCATTCTCAATTTCGCACGTTTTTGAGGGCGAGAGATGATAGGGGTCCAGAGACAATGGGGCTATAGCTGAAAAGATGGTGGTCCCCTTTCCTGATTTTCCCCCATATCCGAAAAGAGCCGGTTTAGCCTGCGATATACAGCTACCCGTATGGCCAAATTTAGCAAAGAACCCTTAAAAATCTGGTTTTGGTATTTTGACCCCGAAGACGCGATCAGAGTTGTTCGTATTCAGCAAAAGGGCACATCCACATCACTTTTGCTATCGAACTAAAATATTTTATCGAAATACATGCATCCTACGATGAGTTATGAATGCCACAAGCAGATAAAAAGAAATTTTCACGATTTCACGAAACCTAATGTTGAGTTTCGGCGTTCATATGGTCAAGGCAAAAAATTATAAGAATATATAAATATTTCTTAAGCTATTCGCCAAAAATTCAGTTATTTACTGACACAAAGAACTCGCACCGTTGTCGGCCAGTATAATGAACTAATCGGACGGTGATAGAACGTAATGCTATTAGGTACAATACTCGGACATTCTTGGTTACCTTCCTCAACCCGAAAATGGCTAATATCTGATGTCTGATGATATTGTTGGTCTGCCTCATCGAGCTGAGTTGAATGGTGCTAAAATTATCGCTGTATCATCAAAATATCCCATTTTCGAGCGGAAGGATAACCAAGAGACCCCAATACTCACCAAAAATGGCTTTGTTCATTCGGTGTTACTTCGAGAAATTTCGTATTTTTCAAAAATCTGTCTTCGAACTGATGCTAATTTCTGATGTTCAAGTGCTGACAGAAACTTTTAGATGGTTCAAAAATAATTATTGTTCGAGACGTATTCGGTGATTTTCGGACTGAGGTAGAATTTGTTCGTGAATTTTGTTCTATATTCGTTCGTTCGGATTGCCCCAGACATTTGTGACAAGTATTGTACGACATTACAACAATAATTATCCTTTAAAAACATGTAAAGTGTCCATAATATCAAAATAGCGTAAGAAATTCCAATATTCAGAGACGTGCTATAATGTATTCATATTAATAAAATAAAACGTATATCAGTAGAGGAAACTGATGGTAATCAAATGTCAAACGCGAACCAAGAAATAGCAGAAAATTGCAAACATGTACAATAACACGTTACACTAAGTAAAAAATATGATACATGTACGATAATCGCAAAAAACAATTGCCACCTTTCACGCATGCCGCGATCGAGTGTAACGCTACACATATGGAAAGTATTGAAATTATGCTATTTTAGGAATAAATTATTGATTTCGACTAAGTGACAGTCATTTTTGAAGAGTTGTACTGTAAAATCAAGGTCCTATTAGGGCAAAGTACAATACTAAGCTAAAGCAATGACCATTCATATTTAGCACGAAACTAAAGCGAAAATCAGAAATACAGTTACGAACAGGAATGAAATCATATCTTACACGAATCGTTGGTGAAAAAATTCACAAAATGTTTGCGAAAATTAACAAATAATAGTAGGTCTTCATCGATGTATGGATGTAGTTTGGCTTAGACACGCAACTGAATAAGTCTCCTGCGGTCTACCGGATGTCTGTCTCTCTCGATGTCTATGCTCATTTCCCGGATTCTATGGAATATGTCATTAACTTAGCAGAGACAAATACTGAGAAAAAATGCTGGTTCGCTTTAAAATATGTATTTGAAGTATATAGTATATCAGAGAAAGGAACAAGGCCATCGGATCACGATATGTGAAGCGGTTTGACATGTTCTGATTCAGAAGCCGAAAGGCCCTCATGTCCACTGCACTTAACATGATAAAACCACGTCTTGTACATTCCTCTTTCTGCTCAGCTCTTCCACAAAGAAGGCACACTGGTAAATTAGTGTGAGTAAATATATATCTGCGCCCATTTCTCTCAATTCGCAACAAGAAACCTACCAGAACAGTGGAAGGTTGCATGCTAGGACGGTGGCTGGCCTGTCCACAGTTGGGGGCGGGGGGGGGTGGGGGGGCCCCACTTTCCAAATCCCCATGTTCAACTAATTCCAACAATTTTTTATGTCTGAAAATTTATGTTCTATGTTTGCAAATTGTTTTTTAAACATTAATTACCACTATTTATAATCCTAAAATATTGTTTTTTACCTTGAAAGTACGTTCACAGTAGAGTTGCAAAAGTTAAAAATTAATACCCGGACCCGGACCCGGAATTTTTGGAAAGAAATACCCGGACCCGGACCCGGAATTTTTGGAAAGAAATACCCGGACCCGGACCCGGAATTTTTGGAAAGAAATACCCGGACCCGGACCCGGAATTTTTGGAAAGAAATACCCGGACCCGGACCCGGAATTTGTTGGAGGCAAATACCCGGACCCGGAATTTTGAAACAAAAATACCCGGAATACCCAGAAGTTGACGAGAGAATAAAAATTGTAAGGGGGTAAAATAGCCAGGGCCATAATGTCGAAACAATGGAGAAGATGCGCACCTACTAGAGGCGAGAATACTGAAATTCCTAGGCTCGCTTCTAAAATAGAAATATACTCGCTTGTTTACATATCTTTGCAAGGCGTTAACAACGTACGAACTGTCACAAGGTTTTTCAGTCTCGGTTTCTAAACCATGCGTTGTTACTCTCGTGCTATACGTCGTATATATAGTACTTAGGTACAAAACATTCGGAGTCGATTGCCAGCCCTAACCACCTTATTTTTGACCTTAGCTTTTTGCACAAAAGAACGCAATTATTGCTACACGCTAACGAACGCGATCAGGTATAAACGCAATATCAAGAAACGAATGCTGTTTCATTTCAACGCTTTCCATGATCCAACTTCCTTGCTCAATGCGTATATATGGCAACAGCAACACTGTTGAACTTTGGTCCGGGTATTTTTACAATTCCCGGACCCGGACCCGGACCCGGAATTTTCTTTGGAAGAATACCCAGACCCGGACCCGGAATTTGTTGGAGGTAAATACCCGGACCCGGACCCGGATTTTTCTTCGAAAAATACCCGGAATACCCGGACCCGGACCCGGCTGCAACTCTAGTTCACAGTAGTAAAAATGCATGAAAATATGGAAATATTTTGTATTTTTAAGCAAAATTTATCCCCCCACTTTGAAATTTCCCCCGAGAATGAACATGGGGGCCCCCGAATTCCCCCTCCACTTTTCGGAGGACTGTGGACAGGCCAGGGTGGGTTGCTTTGTGGAGGCCGGAAACATGATGTACAACCATGAACAGCAGTCTCTGTTACTTTAAACGGCGTTTCGATGCGTAAGTGCTTGGAACTGCTGTCAATTCGCGTACAAACTTTTTCAACTCAAGAGAAATGGACCTCCAAGCTGCATCCAACTGGATCAATGTTACTTGAACTAGCCGGGACTATTATAGTCTCCGACTAAAACCATTAGAAATCACAATTTTCGTGAACCTGTAATAGCGGATTCTGTTTCATCGAAGTTACAGCAGCAAGGTCAATGGACCATTGCCATAACCGGGTCACCTAGTCACAAAATGGTGGCCCGGTTCGATCTCTGCAGCGTGTCCATTTACGCCGCAGATCATTGAGTGTTTTAGAAGATAAAGCAGACTGACTCTCTCACAAAAATATATCGGTAAATTTGAGAAAAAAAATTTATAAAAAATGGCGTGCACTCGTTATATTTTGCCACAGAGACCCGACAGTTTCCAGGACACTTGGACACAATTTCCAAGGTGTGCCAGGGTTTGTACTACGGCCCCAGTAAATTCCAGGATTTTCGACTATGCCACCCTGTTTTATAGTATTTCCACGGCGCGGACACCCTGGATCTAACGGAGCTACGCTATTTCCGACTCGTTCAAATAATAATTTAGTTCGGAGCGAAAAATAAGAAATGTTTAGCAAATCTCTTAAATCATCGAACTGCAGTATCGAACTAGCAATAGTCATTTCCGGGGATTACAGTAATCACAAACACAAAATTAAAAAGTATATCGAGCAAGCAACGATACAAAAATAATCGCCATAAACGACTGTCGCATTTCAACTGAATGCCGAGCTCGAGATTTCGAATGACCATTAAAAATTAATAAAATTCATTTTTACTAGAGCAAGTTGTGAGCGAGCGGCGGTCATTTCTGGCGATTACTGTATTTGGCATGGCAGACATAATTATATAAATATTCGCTCCTATCACGGTTTTTAAGCGTCCAGTAGAGGTGACAATTTAGGCTATAGGCTCGACTGAGCTCTAGAGCCTAGCCTGCCATAATGTGTGAGGGGCCAATCAAAAGCAGAGCCTAAGCTGCCTGTAAGAGCCCAATGATAAAAGTTGTGGTCGCCCCTTAAAAGCTCTTTTCTAATGCAAATATAACAGCTCATTTATAGTACAATAGTCAACCAACAGCAAAAACAGCATCTCTTGTTAAAAGCTCCATAACCATCTATGAACAAAGATCGTCTGTTCATTTGTATACTTACTACGTATGTCTTGTGTAGTATATAAATTATTGATTCGCAAACTTACAACATTAGGAGCCGAAGTGCGGAGCACAGTCTGGCTGCCTTCAGAACGGTCCTGCCTAGCCGGACATGGTTCAGAAAGAGCACAGCAGATTCAGAGGTTGTAAATCTGGCTATTTTTACCTCTAGCGTCCAGCACAATATGTACGGTTACACCTAACCGCTTTGTTGAGTGTATATCATAGTCTAAGAAGCTTTCCCAAACTGCCTACATAGTACATACCTGTGGGGAACCGAACTAGTTACCCCCGCCTTCATCGAACAGGTGGACTAAAAACGCAGAAATAGCATAAATAGCTGTTTCACAGCAAAAATATACTAGTATCTCGCATGCGACGCCTGAACTGGTGGAAGCATAAAAATACCTGGGAGAGCCCAAAATACAAACTTATCCACCTCCCCGTGCAAAAGCTATGTATGTCTGTTGTACCTCATAAGTCGATATAGTAAGTAACCATCGACTCAGATTGAAATGTATATTAATGTAAAACATCAGTGTCCACATTATAATTTATTTGGATATTACCGCTTGAATCATTACGATATAACATACAGTATGACACAATGTTCTGTGCCTTTGCACATATTTTGCCATTAACCGTTAGATATTTTACGTATAAATGTATAAAATACTACAGATATTTCGTTGAAATACAGAATGACAACTTAACCAACCATAAAAAATTATTTGGGCATTCCTAATAATTTATAAGAAAACAAAAATTCTAGCGATCTTCTAAAAATATTTTATCAATTTTCAGTAAGTACAAATTAGGAGAGTTTTCCAGAAATACGGAAAATCCTGGTATTTTTAGCTTGGCAAAGGAATATTCCCAATTTTTGCCGCGTAGCAAAGCACCAAAAATAAGTGCAATCGAAAAAGAGTGAAACCGCAATCGATCAAAATTTGCATTAATCGCAATCAATCGGAGTTTCTTTTATTCAAACTTAATCTAATTACAAATTTGATGTATATTTAATTCCGGCGAAGTCGAAGTAGATGGAAATTAGCGTTTGCACGAAATCTAACGATATTGCGATTTCATGTCGACTGATTCTTGACGGTACTATGTACTTGCACCGACTGTGTACAAATTATCTGTACTGATTTGGAGGAAGCTAAAGTTCATAATGAAAGGCATGAACCCAAATATAATTTTAGTAGATTGGAAAAGCCAGTCAAATAAAACACGCTATTTTTAATGATATTCACACAAAACGCACCAGCGTAGATGATTAATAAATGGGACTTTACGACCGGTATAAATGGTTTCCTCTTCGTTTGTAGGACACGCGCGAACTCCGAATCCGACCATTTACAAACTACACTATAGAAATTGGTTGATGGCATCAGCCGGACCACACGTAAATCCTATAGTTATACGTTCATGATAAACAAAAGCAAGTCGTTTGAGAAAAATTAGCAAACAGCTATTAGATAATTTTTCACGAGTAGTTTGCGAACCAGATTTTATTTCTGTATATAATTAAGCTTACGTTTACAAAATCAATATCTTTAAAAATAATTTGTCACAAAAATGCAGCAATCCAGCCAAACACCACAAAATCACGGTGCTGAAGTGCAAAAAATAATAATACCAGCGATCAGACTAAAGCGAACAGAGAGGGCGAAAAAATGCTGTGAAATATAATTATAGACTTCTACCGAAAAAAATACAATAAAAACCACAAATAGCCAACTTACTCAAAGCGTGACAGTGGTGGTTGTGGCTGCTTGCTATACAGAGATTATAACATAATAAATACAACAAAGTTAGCGTAAACAAAATACTTTGTGACTAAAACGTCATTTTGATAAAATAAGGGTAAAATATAAACCTAATGACCTTGTGAATGCCAATCTCTGCTAAATATCCTCAGAATTTTTCCGGTTCATCTATTCCATTATTTCAGTTAGCCGAAATTAGTAAATATCAAGAAATTTTAATAATATAATTCAGGTTTGGTTCCCTATAATGTGTCATCTGATTTAAAATCCTGACAAACTTATTATCCTCGGACGTTCCGGAATAAATATATAAAGGCAGATGAACCAAAATAACGCGTAACCACTTTTAAATTGGCATTTATTTTGTGGGAAAACTCTTGCGATGAGACAGGACCCGATGTGTAAATAACGCCATAGCCATCAAAAATCTTTCTATTTGAGCGATACGCTTTATACTTGTCAATATTTTTTAAGTATTTGGCCTAGAGAACGTTTATAGACTCAAGATTGAGGAGTAACTTGTATATGACAAACATGTTCAAACCACTCAACACTTGACACATCATACAAACCCAATTTACTATGATTGTACCTTACGGAAACTGTAGTTCGAAATTAAAATTAGAATTCAAAAGTCAAATTTGAAATCAAAATTTGCAATTTGTTTAAGCGCAACAGCGCAACGTTACCCGGCTGTCGAATGAACAAAATGAAAGTTGAATTACAAGAAACATTAGACATCTAAAACGTGGTCGCTTTTTCAACCCGGCGCTCCTCTTTTAGAAAGTTGGTTGTATAGCGTTACCAATATAGCGAATGAAAAAATATAAAATTTTGGATAATACTGAACGCAAATTGAGCTTTATTTCACCTCTTAGTTTTTTACTATTTTTTGTTTTATATAATTTTGCTATACAATAAATTATACGGTTCCAGTTTCAAACGTGTATCTACAGTAGGTCAGAAATATAAGCAAATAAATTGTTCGCAAAATCTGCGCGAGCAGTTGGCGCAAAATTCGTCAATACATTTGAACGGTTGTTAATTTTTTGGCGAACTGATCGGCAACAAATATTTTTTGCTTTTAAAGTCTTAAAGCAGTTTCTTGTCTGAAAATTATTGGTTAAGTTTTTCGATTACTACATACATGTTTTTGCGATAGCAGTCACGCTCAAAAATAAACGCAAATTTTTCGCGGAAAACGTGCGTTTATTTTTGAGTTTGACTATACATGTTTTTAGGACGTGCATTACAGTATGGACAGTACACGCCGGAGACGACCGTCGCATTTAGAGCGACCGAGTGGCGCGGTCGAGATTACGAAACTATTTAAATTAATAATAAATTTTATTTGTACAAGAAATTTATTTTGAACGAGTCGCGAGCGAGTGACAGTCATTTTTAACGAGTAATGTATATAGTAATATTACTAATGTACATACTAAGTGTAGCGTTCGCCGTCCGAAGCATAGGGGAGACTGTACGGGCCGGGTGGGTGCGCTCCACTTTCATCGAAATAACACGTTTTTCGGTCCACAAACTGTGTCAAAAGTGGTATTTTTGACGTTTTGGGCACTTTTTTCAAAAACGCGTATCTCATCGAAATAACACGTTTTTCGGTTACATCAAAGGAGAGCCGCTGTAAAGCGGCACCCGCAATTTTCCCTCTGAACCGGTCACTTTTGATTGTGCCCCCTTCGTTTCCGAATAGCCTGCTGCGCCACTAAATGCATACAACCGACCGCGACTGAATTTTGCTTCGTTATATGATAATGTGCATGATCTGTGACTTGCAAAAGTTGAAATAAGCTCCAACCAAGTATTATACAGCGTTCACAGATAAACGTGTGCACTTAAAGGCACGCTGCAACATCAAGTATTGCCGTGTTTGTACCAACAGAATTTGCGGCAGCCATAAATCCAGATTTTTGCAGCTAAATTTAGCAATGGTAGCCACAATTTACCCGTTAACCGTCGACCACCATTATCACACTTTAGTCTACTAATTATCGTCACCTTATAACTGAAGAGAATAAATTTTGCTCTTCAAAATTAAAATTCCTAGGTCTTTATTGCATTCAGAAAATTTCTGGGTGCTTGAACATTACTACCCAAAGATTTTAAAATTACATGGTTGCTTTTGATGCTCCCAAAAATTTTTTGGTTAAAAATCTGCTAAGCTGGTTTTATTTTTTAGTTTTTAGTTTTATTTTCTAGTAAAGTTTAAAAATACTCACAAAAACGAAATTTCTAAAATTTTGATTGCTGAAATTTTAGCGCACTTGTTTAAATTTGTTCGAAAGCTGTTCGAAAAGTGTTCGAGAATAAATAAAATTTGTTCGATGTTCGTTCGTTCGAAATGTGACACTCATTTCTGACGAGTACTGTATATATTTAAAATTAAAAAAAATTTCGCCTTTATCACCATTGGAGGAAAAATAAAGGCCGAAAGCTTTTTTATTAAAATAGCTGCAGCGTAACCATTAATGCATTGCTGGTGTATCAGTGCTATCGTGGGACTTTAGAGTTAGCTCATGAACTGATTTTGGAACATTTCGACAGACACTAAGGCAGGTTGGTCGCAGTAGCACTCTTGTTCGATGATGAACTAGCACAAAATTATTAAAGTTGTTTACGTTGCCAATATGAAAATGAAAATTAAGCACACGATTACAAAAATTTAACATAAACGCATAATAATAAATTAAACCATGATAAAATTGTGCCTCAAACGATCAGTAAGACAATAACTGCGCGAAGGTGGTACTGCGCCTAAAGGGTGGGGTAAAGTTTGGTTTAACGGAACGATCCTTGGGTAACTCCTAGTCTCCCCTCGTAGTATGGTCATCTTAAATAATAATTAATACGATTTGTAATAGCCATTTATCAATAGTTGGTATTGCTTTATTTACTAAGCATTTAACATAAGAGCATAAAGTATTTTCAATTGCTTCAATGTAATACACGTAAAACTTGTTTTGATGATGTCAACAGAATAGCAATATTATATTGTCAAACAATATATTGCCACAGTCAATGCAAACAGCCTAAGAAGTATGCACTAATGGAACGGAGGAACTGAACATATTCACCATTGTCCAGAATTGAATGACACTGTACGTTGGTTATAAAGCAATAATTGTACTCTGGCACAGCATGTAGCTTTAAAGAAAACAAGTATTTTTGTTATACCATAAACAAAAACCAAGACAAGTTTGAATGGTAACTTTACTGTCATTCGCCTCACCTCGTCGAACCGGCTCAGAAATGATTTATTAAAACAAAGTGACAAATTTTTCCCGATTACTTTGATAAAATATTTTCCAATTTTTATTTAATTTTTTACTTTTTTGCGCATAGATACGATTAATCGTAAGCCTAAGCCTAAGGCTAAACGTAACAACTCGCTAAGTCATGAAAGGATTAGCTGATTTTGATCCAATCGACTAAGTTCAACAACAAGGTTAACGAATCGAATGGTACAGAACCGACTATTGTTAACTGTCAAAATATGGCCGAAATTGTACCTTCCGCACGAGGTGCAGCAAGCAAACTCGGATAGTACTAAAATTGCCCCTGTATTTTGAAAATTCATTATTTTCTGGATGGAGGGCTCATAAGTGTCCCAACTAACTATTTTTCCTGAACCTGCTAGCCGAGATCAGTCGTAAGGTATCAAATTTACTTTTGTTTCAAGATTGACTAATGGTATAATACATAACCATAAAAAGACACCAAAAAGTCAGAACGGCCTGAAATGAATGTTAAACTCCGAATAAACAACGAATAAAAGAACTCGAATAAAAATCTATCCACCAGGCCGAAATCACCCCATTTGAACTCTTTTAAAGCAATAATTTAAAGACATGGCTTGGGCAATATAGATTTTTAGCACTTGTAGAGACAAGCTGAAGTATCACCAAACATCAAACTGGTGGACCAATAAGTTTTAATTTCAGGGTCAGAATGATGAATTCAGATTGCACAACCATTATTTACCCTCAGATGAAAATGATAGCTCCTGGAAATAAAAACTTCCACGAAAGATACATGTTAACACATAACATAATGTCTCAAAGCAAACTAATGGTCTTGATTACCGTTTCAAGACTATTACTACATTTTCGTTTAATTAAGCTAAACTTATCATGCGCCACAGGCCACAGCCCATGTTAGAAAAACACCGACGGCGATATGATACCATGTTTAAACACCAAACTTAATCAATTATTATCGTTGCACTCAATACTATACGGTGATTATCATATTAATATTTCAACAGTATCTCATTACCTCTTCAAAATACAAAGACGGCGGGCAAAAAACTGTGCACTAACCCCGAATACTGCGGATCATAGAGTCCACCAACTTCAACGGCATCACTATGCCGCAATTCGTATGGAATGGGCGTTAATTGTTGATCGTCATCGTCTTCGTATTGATTCCGTTCGGCCGCAGCCTTCGCAATGAGCGCTTCAAGCTCACGATCGTCACCTATAAATAAAGAACTCATAAAAAATGTTTGAAAATCGTGTGAAATGGCTCGAAAAATTTAAAATTTTGATCTAAAATTGTGTAATATCGACGTGACGCTGCTGCACTGCGCACTTCCCAGACGCAATGCCCATACGACCCCGGCTATCGTGACTTCAAGGGCGGACCTGATGGGTTTCAATCACGCGAATGTCTTTTCCCACGCGAGTCAGGCCCAAGAAATGACGGAGCTTAGCAAGCCGCAGGAGCGCTTCACAGGATGTGTTCTGATCCTGCCGGACGGGTTGCGCACGTAGTCTACGAGGTACTACCTTTGAGGTCCCCAGGGAGGTCGGCTCCGTCACCTGCTCACAGGCCAAAGAGACCGTACCACTATTCCCTCTCCACGTCTAAACCCGGGAAGTATAAAATTCTTTTGCACTTTCTAAAATGGGCAATTTATTTAGTTTTGTTTTAGCCAGTGGCCCCCACTAGGGTCCGACAAATCCCTAGACGTTTAACGTCGGATCCGCGCGTATCTAATTTCCTAGTTTGGGTGCTCAGCGTGAGTTTAAAATTTTCTTTGCTAATGAGTCGCACCAGCCGTACCTATACAACAACAATGATGAATAAACTAATTTGTAATCGGCGAGTCACGCTCAGGTTTGCTTCTTCGATGCGCGTGTCAAACCTGAACGTGGGTCGTCGATCGGGGTGACGGATTTCAAACCCCTTCAATTCCTATCGCTACAGTGGGTCAACAAAACACTTACTCGATTCGGGTTTTCAGCGAGCATTTATTGATGAGTTACACAAAATTTTACGGGTACGCGGACAGATACATATTGTACGGGCAGATACAATAGCGTTATGTCACATTTATAGCACGCTAATACGTAATAAGCAGAGCATCGGTTGGGGAGGGTCGCGGAGTCATCGCCTTTTTCACGGAACTCTCACAGCTGAGTCAAAACACGGCATGTACTGTGAAGCCTTATCTCATGACAGCTGCGCTTACCTTACTTGTGAAAACAGTGGAAGGTGAAGTTAAGATTAGTACTAATGGGTGCTACGGTTAGTTATCGACATCATGAAGGCGCCATCGAAATAACTATATGCTTAGGACTAGACTTGGTAACACGAGGGGAACTCCGACACGACAATAGGTTCGGGTAAGCGAAAGGCGGAACGAGGCGGGGATACGGGGATGAGCGTGCAACGGGACGTTTGCGAGACTTCATCTTGCTCATGCAAATCACAAAACTATGGTACATAATGATCAGTAACTTATTTTCGCAGTTAGTAGCGATGCGGTTAACTTATGACAACACAACACAACAATTGAGACAATGATACTTATTAAGTCAGGATAATGCAATACAACGTTCCTCGGTACGACTCCTAAGTTCTTTTCTAAGTGTGCGACCACAGTACGATACAAAATTTTCTCCCCTACTCGCATACATACATACAAGTTTGAAATGTGATAGGAACTTTGTTCTGAAATATCCGGATACACTACATAACTTTGATCCTTATTCTCTACGAGATTGTTCCACAAGCACGGTGGAATTTAGGCCCTGATTTTCGTAATTCTTTGATCCGGGTCATGGAAGGAACAAATGCTTCCAATACAACAACTTGATTTGCAACAACAGAAAAAGGAACGATTGGGGCGGTCTTGGCTTTCGGACACTTACGGGGTCCCGGTAGACAGAAGTTGGGACCGAATTTTGAGCTTTTCCCAATTCCAAATTTTGTCGTACATACTATACGGGCTGTAACTATGCTTTTAATCGAAACGAACAATATCAGAGGCAAGGCCTCGTGGGCCGTCGGCATTACTCCAATAATACTAAAGCCTGCCTTGATTGGACTTGGGAAATGTTCAAAAACGAGTTCAATTTGGTATTGAAATTTAAGTGTTGTTTCGAGCAATTCCTGCTCGACTAGACGAGGCAATAAACGAAGGCCCCGGTTGATAGGACAACCGTAGCCAATTTTCTAGCTTAATCCTATTCGGTAGATATCCTCAGACTAATTTGTCTCCTAATTCTCGATCGAGATTTGAGTTTAAATTCCGTAGGGGCTGGAGAAAACTGCAATTCGCCGTACCTTCCTAGATTACCAGCCTTTTTCTACGAACTTGTGCCTGGTGGCGGGGTTTGACCTTCTTCTTCGAATATCTAGGACCGGGTCAACGGTCCTCACAAAAATGGTCCGTCGGGCCGAGACCCGATAGACTCGAAGTCGCATTTGGCGACTTCGACAATCTTGAAATCCTAAAATATTTTCACTGCTAACGCAACTTATCAACACTGGGGAATTTGATATTTTCCTTTCCCCAGCTAAAACGCGTGGAAAAGCAAGACCAAAACAGACTTACAGAAACAGTCTGTATTACGAAATTTGAACTGCAATTCGAGCAACTGTGGTGCGGGTCGGACTTAGATTGGTCGTAAGTTTTGAACGGGCCACGGCTTTGCCGGGCTCAATAGCTTAAACGAAAGGCCTGCTGGGCCTCTATATCTACAAGAAAAATTGTTAAACTTCCTGGAACCGATGTCCAGATATTGATGTGTAAAGTTCGGGTAAAAACGGACCATTATCGGGCCATCGGGTTTCTAATTCCGACATGATAAAGTTAAAGTTTATGATCCTACCTTAAAGCAGACATGCTTGCGAAGAAACTGCGAGAGCTTCACCAAGATTCCTGAAGGGAATCCGTAAATATTTTAATTTTGACTACATTTCCACATTTTGACAGGGTCAGGCCATTTCCAGGCCATCGGGTTTGTGATTCCGATATAGTAATATCAGGTTTCAGGGCGGTGTCCAATAGCGGACATCCCTACGAAGAAACAGCGAAAGTTTCAGTGAAATTCCTAGAGAAGTTCTTAAAATACTTTACTTTTAATGTTAATTTCACATTTCTAATGGGGGTTAGGCCACTTCAAGGCCGTCGGGTTTATGTTTCTAAAGCGAAATCAACAAATTTTGGGGTCCTGTTTATTAGCGGACGGTGCCACAAAGGGGCTGCCAAAGTTCTAACAAAATTCCTGGAAAAGAACTTGAGTTACTCAAATTTTCTCGTTTTGCAGAGAGTGACCCCTTTGAGGGTCATCGGGTTTGAGTTTATGATTCGACATTTGAGCGTTTTAAACCTTGAACCTATAGTTCGGATCCTCCTATAGATCCGGTTAGAAGTTTAACAACTTTGCTGGGTTAATTCCTAAAATGCGCTACTTCCTACCTAGAGGAGCTATCTCGCTCACATGGCCTTAGGTTCGGTATGTCTATGTAAGTTTCAATGCGAACTTCAGGCAGGCGGACGCTGCCTCTGACACCAGTATCTTGTTAATAAAATTTGAACACGTTCTTCAAGTAAATCGATACACAAATGCCAGTTAATTACTACTGTCACAAAATCAAAACAACTGGACGGACTTTTGTCCAGCGAAAACGAAAAAACGCTTGCAACCTTGGAAGCCAATGTTGACTGGTCCAAAAACGTGCACATGAGTGTATGACCGTGGATGATTCGGAGTACTAATCGATGCGGCTTGCTTAATCAAGATGCTTTCGTGAAAAAAGGTTTGTTTAACCTCGGTCAGCTCAAACTAAAATTTTCTCCAAGCTCATCTCGACTCAGGGAAACATGTAGATGAAATCTTAACGCGAGTGTCGCGTGTTATTTGTGTCCTAACTCATTGACCGAGGGAGGTCCAGTACGACTTTGGTTTGAGAAGTGGGCGTCGAATATTTCCGCTGGCGATTACGGGTCTGCTGGACAAGCTAGGGCGGACTATCTATCAGGTAGACTAAAAGCGCGGACAGGGAGTCCGTAGCAACTAAAGCTTAAGACGGATCAATGCGAATGGCTTACATCTACATCTGTTAATCTGCTCACTTATCGGGCCTAACAGACACTCTACCTCTACTACGGATCCCGGTCTCCCTGTCCACACTTACGTAGGCGATTCCAATCGGGCAACGCGCATCGCTCGTCCATCTGCTTGCAAATCCGAAAGCCATAAACCAAAAGAAAAACAGCCGTTGATGAAGTAAAAGCATGAATAACTAAAGCGACAGAGCCGGTCTGCAAAACGACCGAACTCTGCGCTGCCGCAGTCGTACTGAACGCTGTTTTGTTTATGCGGGTCTGCTTTTATACTGGATTTCAAATTTTTGAAATTTCAAACTTGTTGATCGGTTAAAGTGCTTATTCAGCACTTTTGGCCGATTTTCTGATCCAATCTTACTTAATTAAATCAATATTGTTATCGGCCGAATTCCGATCATATTTTCGGAAATTTCGAGCCGTATTTTATATAAAATCTTACTTAATTATAATGATTTATTGTTTTGTTTACCACGATTTAATATTAACTCTACCAAACTTCTCAAAATTAAACACAGGACCGTCTAGAAACATCTATATATAAAACAGTGAGTTGTGAAGTTAAACTACCGACTTTCGCGCAAAGCTTCGTATTATAAGCCACCAATTCATAGTAAACCATCGGTGTTATAACAGAATTACACTAAATTCAAACTACTGCTTTATATCCCGCCGCCATCTCCATACAAGCGTTTACAAGCACAATACAGGTAGCCATCAACTTGCTGATAAGGTACTCCAATCATACATATAATCCACGTGTCCTGGCAATATTAAACTGTCAAATTCCGTAGCAACATTATATTAAAGTATTGTTTACTCAAACAAGTGTGGATCTCCATTCTAATATCAGTCTTGTGCGGCAGCTAAACAACACGAAGTCCACAAAGCTTACATTCCTAGGAGTCAACTTAGTCACCATCGTTGAACGTCCCTGCCACATATTTACTTAATCGTGTGTGAATTTGGCCAATATTAAGCTATCCAATTTGTATTAACCTACACTATCAACAGTGCCCTTACGTCCAGCTAATATGAAACTTAGAAAATTCACATTAAATTTATATTAATATGTCTATATTTTATAGAAACATATATATATACATATACATTTTACACATTTGGGATTGGGGTTAGAATATCTAGACGCGGCTTATGTAAACAAAAGGAAAGAAAGCGACGGCGATGGGGTAAAAAGAGGGTGGGGGTCCTCGGGGAATGGCCAGAGTGCCAAACCAGACTCGGATCCGGACTCAACAAGTCCGTCCGAGCAAAACAATATGTAACAGGACCGTATTCGGTCGACAGGGGGAAAATTAGCTCTTGGGGGAAGGTCCATGCCAAATTTTTCACAAATCGAGGTGTTTAAACGGCTCGCCTGGGTTCGGGGTATACTTTTCTGGGGTGTTTTATATATCCTTGGGTTCGTCTCGACAAGGGGAATCTAATGAGGGGTGACACGCCTGTCGGGGCGTTATTTTGAAATCCTCGTACGGGGTATCTAAAAGTGGGCGCAGCTAGACCCGTCCGGGCTCAAATGAAAGCCTCGGGTCTGGGGTTTCTAACGATACCACTCATACGGTTTTCTGTCCATAATTCGCCGAATTATTTGGTTAAATGCATTTTACCAGCTTACTTATATACTAATTTGTCCCTAAGTCCGTGGATCCGGGTCGGATTTCCACGAAACCGGTCCCATTCGAAAGACCGTGAAATTTGCTACAAGAGATATTGAGTATAAAATTTTGGAATTCCCAACGGTTCCGGAGTTATGGACCGGAGCCGGTACTTTTGGTAACAAATTTTCCTAAATTTCTAACTTTTACTTCTTATCTCAACCAGCGCGAATGAACGCTGGTAGGCGATATTTCTTAATGTTACTCAAATTACCAGTGTAGCGAGCACTGGTAAACTTTATATTTCGGCGTTGGACTTATAATTTTCAAGAAATTGTTTCGATTGCTGTTCGCTCTCGAGCGGACAGCCACATTTTGTAGTCCTCATTCGTGAGGACGGTCGTGACGGGAATCCGTCACGGCCAGTTATTTCCTATGAAAACTTGTAACCAATTTCGAGGTCCTACCATTCGGGGTAGGGCAATTCCTACGCAGTCTCTTATTCCGGGTTTAGCGGGGAGTCGTACCGTCCTAAAAGTCCTACGAGATCGCGTATGGCAAGGGCTCGCCATACGCACTATCTATACCCATAAAACTCCAATTTAAGTGCGTAAAAATTCCCTACAATTCCTGCTAAAATCACGTCAAATGCGTTACACTCCTCTGATCGTATTCCCAGCCTAAAATTATGAAGATACACAACAAAGTATGACAATCAGAGCATATAAATCATGGTCAAACGCAGGCGCTTTTATGGCCTGTTTGACCCAACAAAACGATACAATCATAACACAATATTGGCATGATACGGTATACGACAATAACAATGGCGGCGCTTTTACGGCCGCAGGCAATAACAATAGATGGTATGAACAGGGTACAATAATTAATTAACAATTTATATCCCAATCAAATTGTCGAAACTTGTACCTGAAAACATGTATAGACAACAACATCAATTCCACGGCACACAGTTATATCATACGGTCATGGTAACATACAGTGAAAAGGTGCCTTTATGGCCATCAAACGAATAACAATTACGATGATAACGATACGTAATTCAAACATATATATATACAGGGTGCCTTTATGGCCAATGATACTATAGGAAAATGGTGCAAATGTTAACATATATGTACCAGAGCGTGCCATTGGGGCACTACAATCAATATGTACATAGCTGAATATAGGCATCTGCACAAACGATTACGATTCTTCAGCAATTACTACTTTCCTGAAAGGGCAACGGTAATACCCATCTTGATCAAAACATGTCGGCGGTGCAGGCCGGAATACTAAAAAATACGAATCATTCACCTGGCGGGACCATTTAGATCTGGTTACTCCGTTCGCTTATATATATGTAGATGGTATGATTGAATTTGTTCCAATCACATACGTATATACTTGGATTTTAGTTCTGTTCCACTTTTCTACGTATATATCCGATGATTCCCGATCGATCGTAATTATGTGCTTACATAACCTTATTGATCTTGCGAGTTATTTCGATTGCTGATTTACGTATATACCGTAGTTCATGATTTGTGCCAGTTAGGCGATCTATATATGAGGTGACAACAGGGTTTTACGGTCGATGTGTGTATATAGAGAAGCTCAATTTACATATTTGTTTGCTTTCAGAGGAGATTAATTGGTTCTGCTTACATAAATGTACGTATTGTAAGGCGAGGGTGGGTTCCGTACCCTTTTTGGCTACTCCCGCCGGGTGTTCCAGGCTGGGGAGAAACTGGTGACGGAATGCGGAAATGTTGACCACTATACACGTGGTCATGATTATTGGGGAACTCGATTAAAAGTTGACCATTACACCATGGTCGGGATTTTTTTGGTACTCGGGAAAATGTTGTCCATTACACTGTGGACCGATTTATTTTTGTTCGAAAAAATGTTGTCCATTATACTGTGGACATAATTATTGGTGGTCGAAAAATGTTGACCATGGCACTGTGGTCAGATTTATTTTTATTCGAAAAAATGTTAACCATTGGGGTGTGGTCAGATTTATTTTAAATGTTGACCATTATCGTGTGGTCATCCGTAAGGATCTGTTACAATTGTTTGAATTTTGTTCAAGATCCGATCGAAATGTTTAGTGCACTTTTTATAATTTGTTCAAGCTGTTCGAGAAAGGTACGAGGTTGTGGCGGGATGTAAGTTCTTACAGTACAATAATAGCAATGATCTCATTAATACACTTTAAGATAGGGTCTTTGCATTGAGTTCGAAATCATTGTTGCACAATCAAAAAATACAATTTTATCCGGTATAACAAACTAACGACAATTCAAAATGATTGTTGCTATATATTATAATAAATACAGTCATAGACAAAGTGAAGTACATAAAAAAAGAACGAACGTAAACGCAAAAGAACGTTATAACGTTCATTTACAAACGAACGTTGTCGTGCACTTATTTTTATCCGTGACTGTGATTATAATAAAACCCCGTTATTTTCCCTGTTTTCCCTGAAAATACATCCTTTCCTAAGATTGTAAATAATAATATAGCAAGTAAACTTGTATAATTATAATAGTCACAAGTGAACAAGCTCACTATGTCAAAAAATCTCACTATTGTTACTAGTAACATGCAAGCGAGGGTGAAACGATGCAAGCATGGTTTCCTTTTTATCGTTTAATTTAATCACATGTAACAAGCTGTCTTTGATGTAAATACCACCTCAAGACATCTTGAACCACGAACCCATTGAAAATCCGAAAAATTCATCCACCCTACACCCATCGAAAACAACCCATCAAGTATTTGTGCTCGTCTCTAGCTAACCAAACCATTGTATTCAGCCTACCGGAAAACCTATATAGACAATAATTCTTGATCACATGTACGCAATATGTAAATATATAAAGACAGACTATATTCTGGAAATCGGGTTAATTGATCCTAAACACGTTGAAACACCATTCAAAAGCATGAAATTTTATTACTGTACTCAATGTAGATGACTAAATATTATATTCAGCATGCCGAAATACATCTGCACAGACTATTTTTTGATGCCATGACCAGACTATATTTTAGAAATCGGGTTTATTGATCTTAAACCCAATGAAAAGCTCTGAAAAGGCATAAGATACCCGTTCTGGCTCTAGATAGCCAAATCATCGTATTCAGTCTGCCGAAAAACCTATATCTAGACCATTCTTGATGCCTGCACATAATAAATAATTATTAGACAAATGAAAACGCACTACATTTTGGAAATGGAGTTCGTCGACTGTAAATCTTATGAAACCCAAAGAAAAAATATAATACAATCAAGTAAGACCCTAGATAGCAAAGCCGTCGTATGCTGCGTGCTTGGTAACCTAACGGGCACTCATTGTAATGTAAAACAGGCAATAACATGCCGAATTGAAAATCGCTATTTCTGGCAAAGCATCGACGAATCATATTCGGCCATACAGCGGCCCAGGGACTGGTCACACTTACCAAAGTCTATCCCTCCAAAGATGAGGCTCGTTTCGCTCGCTCAGTTTCAACTATGTTGGGCTTAATACCGACTCAAACAAAAGTACATAACTATATATATGTAAATTATAATCTGCTAAATTACGTACTTTTGCATTTTCTTACTATGTATTATTTACATAAAACTCAAAAATGATTTATTCGAAATCTTAACGGCATAAAAAATTTATTAGTTTAATGAATTTGAATATCATGCATATAATGATAAAATTTAATAAAAAGTGTCACTGCTATTATATGACGGTGCTTTGATGCTACCGATAAAAATAATATAATTTTATATTAAATAAAATAAGCACGAATTTTCAAACAGAGATCATCAAATTATTAGAACTAAACTTATATAGCTGACATTTTTAACCTAACAAAGTGAAATTTGAATTCTTTTTCATCCAAAATAAAATTATCTATTATTCATTGCGATATTGTTATATTTAGAAGAACACGTCGTCTAGCTGTCCACGCCTATACTTTTTTGTAGCAAACGGAAATCACAAAATCCGTAAACCAAAAAGCTTACCCAAAGAAAAAGCGTACAGTCAGTACCCGCCATAAGTTTTCCGCTGCTCGCAGGATGATCGCCAGCTATTACAGATTGGTCGCTCGAAATGCGACACAGCAATATCTGGCACTCACTGCCACGAAAGTATATAATTTTCTAGAGGAATCAATGGGAAAAATAACGTAAAATACTCACGTGATTTATCATCTACTGGTAGATAATCAACGACTTTAGGTTGTTCATGATAACTGCCAAACGTACCTGAAACAATGCTAAACACTCATAAAGACACAAAAATACATTACACAACTTGGTGTTAAGATATTCGTCACTGCGAAATTGTACTGTTCCTTCTCATATGATCGATTCGCACAAATACTACAACCAAAAATTTGATGGTTCTTGTCTTCTCTCTAGATTCTCCAAACTATCAAAATTATACCTGGGACATATCATTAAAGCACTCCACTGTTCAGAAATGATGGAAGTAAGAGTACCTGATCTCGTGGTGATCTCAACAGGTGAACTGAGAAGACACTAATATATAACTCGCAGAGGAAAGTGAAATCTAATATTATGCATAGCATACCAACTGACTGCAGTTCTGTACAAAACTTTAACGTATTAAAAGTCGATTTCAGTCCCTCAGAGAAAATGTTGACTTTTCTGTTAAATCGGAAAGAATTTGCTTTATCCCAACAAACGACAACTCGTCAATGAGCTAAAACGTACCGGGGGAACCCGGAAGGCGTGGATTGGATGAAACTAAAATTTACATAAAGGGGCGTAAACCGGGAGAACATAAAAGGTGTTAGAAATTTTACCCTGCTCTATCAGCCCCCACCTGATTAAAAAACCAGGTATGACGTGTCAAAAATAAGCTTTATCCGCAATAGTCATTTGAGAAATAACTAAATATATAAATAGCTATTTGAGTGACTAAGCACGTGTAATTCTGGCTTGTCCAAAGCCATCCGAAAACCGGGGGCACTTTGGAGGGGGCATGTTCGTTCTGGGTGGTAATTTTAAAGTGGGAGATAAATTTTTTTAGAAATTTCTTATAATTTCTATATATAAATTTTGCTAATAATACATAATTTCACGTAGTTTATTTCCAAACTGAAAAACAACCTTTTAGCATTAGAAACAGTGCTAATAAACGTTAGAAAAACATTTTAACATGTTTTGAGACGTAAAAATTTTTGGATTTGGATAAACATGGAAGTTTCAGCCGAGTGAAGGGCGGGCATAGGAGAAAATCTCACGAACACGGAGGATTTGGAAAGTGTCCCTCTCCCACCGCTGTAAACAGGACAGTAATTTTCTCTATAATCACCTGCATTAATAGATTACTCCATGTTTCAAAATATATTTTAGGGACACATCGATAATAATGTTCTATTCAAATGTTATTAAGTTACTGTATTAGTTTTAATAGGGTCTGCTGCTATATTGACCGAACGCTATAATAGGAGAGCCGTAATGATATAAAAATCTTAAGACAAAAATGATGTACCGTTTGTACTATATTAACTGGGTTCTCGCTTTTGGGGACTGGGGGTGCCTCTTACATCAGCTTGATCCGCCTCTCAGAGCGATAGTCCCCCAGGATAATTCTGTGATATCCTAAATCTGGAAAAACTAATCTCAATAATCTTATATATAGCGAAATCTAATCTTTATTAATAGCCCATAGCTGGGATTAAAATGGCGCACAACGTATCTTTATCTAACACGTACCAACATTTTTTGCGGTAACACAAAGCTACCATTTCATATAAATTAGTGAAATTCAGTTCAAAGCAGCAAAACTATCTAGCCTAACTTTTTTAATTTTGCACTTTTGCTTGCCTCCTTTGACGTTGCCGAATGGAGTTTCTCGGAGTCAATCCTTCGTAGTTGATAAAGGCCTAGCGAGAGCCCAGTATCAAGTTAGCAAGCAAAAGCTAATGGGATAAAATTCGTTAGTCCGTGAACAAACACTAGTATTATGGATGAGAAATTTTTATAAAAGTGTTAGTTGTCATCAATACATACATTATTATTAATCCTTCAGATATCTATATGCAAAATATTGCGCGGACGAGTAATCCAACCCAAATGTTCATTAACACGTTCCAAATTACAGCTCATATATGAAAGCATTTTAAGCCATTCTAGCATCCCATGACGAACATAAAGCGTCAATTTTCGTGTAAAATTTTAAACAGCAGTTATCACAGCACACAATGACATCATTAGTAAAATATCAGATATCGCTGTTCATTTGCTGACAAGTACTGTACAGCAGAAATCCCAAAAATTGTGAACAGTACGTATATAATTATTTGCTACATTATGAGTTTGTCAGTTTGTGGTTTAAGCTGCGCTGAGAACTTTTAGTATAAAGAATTGAAAATTTGAAGCATTTTTGTTATTTTGAAGTGTAAATGTAACAGCTGTCTAAACTTTGACAGCACATTACTTTAGCCAATCAAAGATCAGGAACATTGGTTTTCAAAAACTTTTAGTTCAATGTTTAACAAAAAACAGCGAAAACTTCAAGCATCAAAATTGTCATTTATTCCATTGTTATACACTCTAGCATTATGGTTAAATTGTGTGCTAAAATCCTGATATTTTGAGTTCACTTTTGTAGAAAAAATTGCTCAAATCCACTTCGCTTGTCCACAAATCTTAATTTCTGTTCGAAATGCACCGGTCATTCCTGGCGAATACTGTAGTAATTATTATAATTGCCAACAAAGTGAACGACGTGCTTACTGTCTCGGTATCCCAACGAATGAACGCTCGGAGGCGCCAGATCCGGTACAGGCGACGTATCTTCGAGCGGCACCTCGTCGGCTAAACAAAACAACGACCCCAATCAATGATCCAATGAACTATGTATGTACATCGCTCAAACTTATTACACAACATTACATACATTATGATGTTATGCTAAAACTGCACAATAGCTACTAAACTATTAACACTTTATGGATATTTTACTGTTATCCCACTATTTTCTTTATGTATGTACATTGGTCAATTTACTGTACAATACACAAAAGTGCTAATACCATGTTACGCTAAATACACCATAGTTATTATTTTTTCTGTAAAATACAGTCAAGAAACACTGCTCCACGCTTAACAATACACAGCATTTCGCTGTTAGAATACCAACTATATACATAATGTATTCTCGATAACTGAGTGGTGCCATTTCTAGCGCGTGAGCAAATAGAAACTTACAGAACACGCCAAAAATGAATGTCGTTTGCTCGAGACTCGCTCGTGAATAGTTCAAAAGTGATCGTTTTTAAAATATAATAGTTTTTTTAGTTTTAATATTTTCGAAGTGATATTTTAATTTTAATAATTTCGAAATCGTTTGCTCGCAATTAGTCACTGCTCATTATTGACGACTGCCCAAAAATTCCTAATAAAATTTTTTATTTCATCATGAGCAAGTTTCTAACAGCATTTATGGCGACACTGAGTATAGGACTTCATGATTTCAAATATAAAAGTATGTAACCATTTCATTCAGGAGTTACCCATTTCTTGGATAATTGGACGTACTCTTACGAACAGAAATAAAAAAGCAAAGCATTCCCAAGTACATGGTCATACTATTCGCTCCTAATAATGGTGAATGTTAAAAATAGAAATGGTAACTGGCTCTCCAATATTAACAATTTTTCAGCTATAACTTTATAAAAGTGGTATGATTTCGATAACAATAATGTAAAACGTGAGGGAAACTGTAAAATAACTTATTGTTTGAATGTTGCAAATTCGCTGGTTAGATATGTATGCTATGAAATGGTTGCCAGAAAATGATTAAAAAAGAGTTATGAGTTCTGTGGTTTTGAGTCTTGGCATTAAGTATTAATCATCGACAGAAAACGTACATACACACAGTACCAGAAACGACAGTCGCATTTCGAGCGAATGACTCACCCGCTATTTGGAAACTATTTAAATAATAAATTCTATTTTTACAAGAAATGTAATTCGAGCGATTAGCGAGCGAGTGACAGCCATTTCTGGCGAGTAGTGCAGGTAACTCACTATAGAAAACCAGAGAAGAAAAAATAATACACAGACGAAAACGAAACACTGTGACATGCTGTAAAGGAAAATTTGCCAGTTTGTAATGTAAATCACTAGCACCATGACGACGAGGAGGAGTGTATGTATGTAAGTTAAATACAAAAGGAGCCGGTGACTCACTGCGACAAAGGTCCTTTGTTACGAAAACGACCCCTTTAATATTAGGTTCGTGGCAAATAACATACACTGGTATTTCTAGAGACGGCACTGTATATATAATCATAATTGCAATAATAATAATATGGACCAAAGTTTTTAGGTTTGAGTTCAGTTTATGCCACTGGCACTGACTGCGCAGTACTGATGGGGCTCAGTTGTTTTTGCAAATGTTTTTGTGGAAAACGCTGGACCGTGGTACCATTCACAACTACGACTGCCCCATGCTCGCTGTTCCTTAGTTGATCGCCAGCAATATCTTTTATTTTTAAAATTATTCGTTTCGTTGCTCATTCTGCCTCAAAATAAAGCCCGATTTTCAATTTATAAAATTAATTTGTTGCTCGCGTGTGCGCAAGCAGATAATACATTTTCCTGTGTCCTTCATTCCCTATCAGCTTGATCTGCGTGAACCGACTTACTGTACATGATCATACATGCTCATAAGGAGAGGACAGGGGGGTTATTCCCATAAGGCTCGGACGACTTCTCCTAGGGGCTTCACCGGTCCCCTTGGAAGGTAGCCTGATATAGGCTAAATGAGTAAAAATTGACAAAAGGTATGGGAAAACTGGTAATGAGCACCAAAAAAATTTGAAAATTTGGCTTCCAAAATATTTCAAAATTTATTCCCCCGACGACTCCCTGATCTCCGCTGGCTACGACCTTCCCCATTCGCACATGCTATCCTCCTTGGAACTTCGGACACGCCCATGTATCGTACAAGATGCATGCATACGCCACAACTCACTGATTATATGTAGCTTTTATTAGGCGGAGGAACGTCTGCGGATGAGAGAATCCTAACCAATGTACCTTGCAAGCTACAGTTATGAATAAACGTCTGTGCCTGCAAATTTACGGCTACTGATCTGTCCACATTGAAACTTTGGTCCTATTATAAAAACGTAAGGTGGTTCGTCAGCTTGCCGAAGCAACCCAACAGCCAGGTCCAAAAGATTGTCCACATAACGATAATACAGTAACCGCCAATAAATAAGTGTTGTTACCGCGAATTTTACTATACATTATTTCGTTCAATGTTCGTTCGTTGGAAAAAATTTATTAGAAATCCGTTCCGAAATATGTACTTTTTGGGCTTATTTTTTTAATGTATTGGAGAACTGTGCGAGAAGCGTTCCAGAACTATTTGCGTATCACAAAATTTGGTCCTATTCTGCTCGGGTTTCGTTCGTTCGAGGCTACTGGCAGATAATGTACGTATTTGTATCTAAATCTTAATGGAATACTGCAAAAATAAAAAACCCATATGCATACAATGCAAAATGTTGCAGACACAAACACACACAAACAATAGAAACTTAACATTAATTAAATGGTGTCAGCTAGCAGAAAAGTGAAATGAAAAAGAACAAAGCGATATCTAAAGACTAGTGCCAATAATCGTCTTGGACATAATAATAATAATATTATTGTAACATGCATCAAGTAGTGCAATTAAGTGAAAACGCAGTAGCAAAATATGTCTTTTCCATCTGGCTTCTCCAAACAAACAAAATTAAACCTGGGAGCATGAGTTGGGAGTCCCCCAGCTTGAAACTGGGCGAGCCAAAAATACCTGGGGCGGTGATTCCATGCAGTTCATTTGGGGTCCCCCGTTGAACGGGGGAGGGAAACGTTATATATATACTGTAACCGTCAGGAAACGTCAAACATGCCTAGTTTGGCAACTGATTGCAATAATTGTGCTTACTTAAAAGGGGAAATTGTAGTGAATTTGATCCCCGAAGAGAAAAATTTGGGGATGTTTTGGCCAAAATTGGGAACAATTAGCATATTTTTAGTCGGTGAGACAAAAATTTGGTAATTTTTATTGGTGCATGAAAGTACGTGCGCGGAGGGTGGGGGCAAAATTTACCGTGGGCATAAACTACGGGAAACCTGGGCGAAGGTCCAAATACCTGGGTGGCCGTCCCCCTATTTGGAGAAGAAAGTACTTGGGGGCGCCTGAGTGATATAAACAAGGGAAGGTCAACATTTACCTGGGGGTATGACCTGAGGTAACCTGTGGAGGTCAAAATACCTGCCCCACTCCCCAATATTTGAATAAGCCATTTTTCTAAGCCCCCCGCCTACCCGAAATCTCTCCGCTCACTCCAAATTTAGGCAGGAGTATGAATGAAGATAACCCCCGTTCAGTAATGGCCTGTGTAAATAAGCAATTTTCAAAATTCAGCCTTTTTACTGTATGGCGTAAAAAACTAAAAAAAACTGGCTCTAAAAACGCTTCCAAGTATCTGGTGAATGTTAAAAGCAGTTTTAAACAACTTATAAAATTCTCGATTCAAGGATTAATTTATTCGATCAACAGGATGCCTTTGACAGAAAAAAGGAGAAGGCGCTTGCGTTATTGAACAAAGGCACCCAATTTGAACCATTGGAAGCGATTTACAGAACTCAGAGAATAAACTAATTGAAAAATGCACATACAAGCTAGCAAACGTGTTTAATCGGCTAAACGTGTTTGAATACGTATAAATGCTTTTACATGCGTGCAGTTCGTCCTCAGTGTTAGTGTAGATTATCTTATAAAATAGTCTTAACCAAAAATATTATCCAAAAACACCTCCGTCGATTATGTGTTCTAAACTAAGCTTCTGCCCAAAACTTTCTGACTACTAATGCTGTGGGCTAAAAATAAAGTATTAACAAATATATTCAGCTTGACTCTATGACTGCTTCGACAATATATGCTTCTAAATTTTTTGTTAAACATAAGTTTCATTTTTTGCCAACAAGCTATTGTGATAATTAGAGGAAAGCACTGTAGCAAACATTTTAATGTAAAAATTGCACTTTTTATATTGGCAGGCACTTACAATTTAGACGCCAGAAATCAATATATGTTTTCAAGCGAGCGTGCCGCATTCGTTTATCTTGCGGTACTATGTAGGCTATAAGATCAACCTAGTTACTATACCTTTCATATGAAGTTCTCAAACCAAGATTCTCGATACCGGTGGTCACATAGCAACGTATAAGTGTAAACAGTTTCTCAAAAAAACAAACAGACACGACTAAGTCAGAATGACTTAGTAGAAATGGAATTATTTAATATATTAGATTGCTACAAACCCCAAAATGTCAATGCACGATATCTCAAAATCAGGGTTTATAAGTGTTCTGCGGTTGCTGAAATCACTATATTATAACCAACATTCTTAGCGGTTTTAAATGAGTAGCCACAATAAGACGCAAATCATCGTGGTGACAATGCACTACAGGACACGCCTGAAATGACTGTCGCAACAAACGAACATCAAACGGAAATCGAAGAAAATTTAATTACAGTACAAAAATTATGGAACAAATTTTAAAGAGCTCTCGAACAAATTTTAAAAATCGATTACAAAAATTTTGAACAGTCACGCTCAAAAAATATATGCAAATTTTTCGCGAATAGTTCGCCAAAATTTCAATTGAAAAACTGATAATTTTTCGCGAACGATATTCGTATTTCGAGGAAATTTCTCGAATGAACTTCGAACAAACATCGAACTCACAGTTGCACTCATTTCTGGCCAAACAGGATTTTGCACTAAAGAAGGAACCAACACTAGACCTGTGCGCAAATTATTACCTTAGTTCAAACAGTGTATAGAATAAATACAGTAATGTAGTCATACTCTGTCCCACTTTGTTCAACAGAACCAAGTTGTGTATTGTAAAGACTAAGATATTGTTTATCCGAAACATTATTTGCCAAAAACCATTTTTCAATTGACCCAACCACATCCGCATAGTTTTTTTACAATAATGATGTGCTTTCTAAAATAACTAAAAACTCACTTGATAAAATTTCCATCTTCGACAAAGGAGGTTCCATTGGAAGTGTACAAGTTCGGGAATAGTATGTCCCGGTCGCATCATCATAGATCATAGTCCCAATTGCAGGGCCAGCAGTAGGGATTCCTGGAGTTGTAGCTTCAACCGAATGTTGATGCTTGTGAAAGAGTGGGGTTACGGACAGGCCCTGTGCCCCGAGTCCGACCGATTCCTGTGATGCTTTTGTGTTAGACCGCCGCAGCGACCAATACATCGGGGCATCACGGTCTTCCTGGCCTGTTAGGGTGCCGAAAGTAGTGCCAAGGCTGTGTGGTATCGTCGTTTCGCCAAACGATTCGTCGTGTACATCAAACTCGTTATCTGTACAAGGTCAACGATATATCACAGTGCTGATGTTCACGAACAGATTCTGTACAGTGTTAACATGAAGCACGGTAGTACCATCACATTCCATATTTTGTCAGTTTCTGATTTCTACACTGCATGCGCCCATTAACACAAACATTATGGCGACTTTATAGCATTACTTTCAATCATTCCCATAATAACGGTTTATAAGAAACTGTTACAAAATGTGCCCTACACAGTGAGTCATCTAGACATTAAAGCTATTCGCAAATAAAATTCTTTCGATTTTCTTCGACATTCGTTCGTTCGATAGTCGCAAGTCATTCTTAGTAACTATATATTTTATTGGTAATTTCGACAATGCAGCGAAGTCATGTTAATAGTCATATACAGTTCACAAAACATTTAATTTTGGTGAAACTACCATGAGTGTTAAGGTTATACTGTGTAGCTTATAGTATGGTATTAATCAGTTCCAGCAAAACACAAATTTTGTTACTTTTTGACTGATTTTATTAGGAATACATCATCCAGTTAGCCGAAATTGCATGCGCGTTGCGGAAAATCGGGCACTATACAGTTCCGGACAAAAATAAAAGCAAATACTAGCGAAAAGCGATGTTTGAGAACAGATAATTTTTAAAGAACTGTTCGCGCATAAAAGCAAAAATTTGCTATCATTTCGTAATCTTGTGGCTTCTACATCGTACGTGTACAAAGCGTGTCAACTGTGTTCGGAAGCGGACAACACAGTCGACAACGCAAGGCAACGGAAGCAGTAACGGTGCTGCCTTGCTCCGGTTCACCAAAGATTTTGGGTATTAAAAATAAGGAACTAAATAATAGTTTTCGAATTGGGGTTAATTAGTATGACTGTGGAAATTATTGCTATCTGGCTAAGCGAGGTGATATGGAGCGTCAGGACAATTTAAAGTGGCGGTGCTCCGACAGTAAAACTGTCGAAAGAAACTCGTAAAATTCTTTCTTTTTAATCTTGAGCTGCCTTTCGATAAAATTCTTCTGAATATGGTCGATTGAATCAAAAATTTAAAGAGCGGTTCTACTGTGGATGAAGTTGGCCTTCCGGAGCACGCAGTATGTGACTGGTACAATTATTGCAGGGACATTTTTGTGGTTTATGAATGGTACAATCGGCAAGATCTTATGCTGGAAACCCCAGGGATTGACATTGAAATTGACGTTTTTATTTCGACAAAAATATAATAGTGGGTTACCTCGTCGGAAACAGCAGGGTGGTGGGGATGCTGGAACGCGGTACACAAAGGTGTCTTCTTATCCTGGTTCCGGCGAGAACTATCGGCGTCATCATGTCTCCAATTTGTCAGCATGTCTGACTAGAAAGTCGTGTACTCAACGGTAGCTTTGCTACATATATCCATGAGTTTGCCAGATTGCTGCGACGGCAACCTTACATCCATGAAAGAGTTAATCACCAATAACGCGGAACTTCACAACTAGAACATTGACGAGCTATGGTGTCGGTTTAAGATATTTTTCGAGACCGTAGGGATGTTCGAAAAATACCTGGCTGAATTTCTATGGCGTCAACGGTTTGCTGCCCTTCCATGTTGCGTCATGGTTTATCAAATCTGGAAAATCTATCGGGTTTTAAATACAAAATGAAGTGCATTTTAGTTTGTTTAGTTTAGTTTTTTTAATAATTCATCACTGTGTGGTTTGAGTGAAAATTGGTACTATTACACTTGCCTCGTCGAGCGACATTGAATGGTGCAGTATAGGTCGAAATTCGGAAGGAAAATTTTTTCGATTTTTAACGTACCTTAGTGCCGAGTCAAAAAAATCTAACAATAATTGTTTTCTGAAAATGGTCATAATGAGTACCATTGAACTCAGCTCGTCGGGATAAGTCCAGAATCCAGATGTACCAAAATTTTGCTGTACGATGATTTCCGTACCCCCTCTGCTTCAGGAGTGCCAAATTTTAACTATGGACTACCGATATCATCTTGATTACTGCGATAAAGCCCGTTAAAGCAATAATTATCATATAAAATTATTGCACATGTTGCTAAGAAAATTAAGAGACATCCAGTGCGCTAAGACATACATTCTTGATCTATCGTACTACAGAGTGCGATGACACACAATTTATACACTACTGCTGGCTACGCAGTGTGTGAAAGAGAATGAGGTACGTATGTTACACCTCTGTTCAAAATCCATTATAATCATCCCGCTAGCCACATGTTTCATTGAAACCGTAGCATTTTTTGAAAACCAAGGAATAAATTCGAATAACTGCCACCAACAAATTACTGATATACGAGCTAATAATAATTCAAACGAAGCCAGCTAAGCAAGCAGAGTTCCGCTTTGCGAATGCCGCCAGTAAAATATATTTTTGTTTTCCTTTGTCAATAGCTTAATTTCGGCCATTATACGATTTCTTGTTAGATGCAAATGTGCTAATTTAGTATCCATTACAAAACATAAAGCAGCCAGGCCATGACTGCCCTCTCCCAAAGAAAATAAAAAAAACTCATACTATCCTCTACCCAAGGTTTTTTGGGTCCACAGGCGGGTCTGGACCCAAATATTTTTAAATGGACCAAAGCTGGACGAGAGGCAGAAATTAATTTATATCTTTATAATAATTATATCACATTGCGCTTCGTAATTAAATTTCTTTATTGTGTAAAATTTCGCGAAATTCTCGAGCCAAAAATTGTAAGCCGACCCAGCGTTTAAGGTCTGGACGAAAAAGAAATTTGCTGGATCCAGGGTCCATTTTGAAAAAAAACCTCTGGGAGCTATATGCTTAGCTACGTAAAAATACCCAAATTATGTCTTTTCAAAATTTTGTTTCTTGCTTGTTTAGGCTAAACAATGGTTTATCACAGGTCACCTTATGAGGGTATAGAAACGCCCCACTTAATCATACCTAGCCCCAACACCACGCGGATAAATTTACCAACCAAGGAAAAATTGGGAAAATCATGATGAAAATAATTGAGGAGACTCAGGAATATTTTGGTTGCCCCATCCCGGCGGCAACCATATACCCTGGCCTGTCCACAGTTGGGGGACCCCCATTTATCAAATATCCCATGTCCCTGAAATTTTAACCACACGTCCGCCGTCAGTCGGCCAAAACGCCCATGTTCAACTAAATCCAAAATTTTTTGTCTCTAAATTTATGTTTTCCGCATGCAAAATGATTTTAAAATATCAATTACCACTACCACTAAAACGGCATCTTAAAGCCTGAAAATACTTGTCTGACAGTAAATTACATGAAAATATGGAAATATTTAGCATTTTTAAGCAAAATATACCCCTCCAAAGTTTCAACTTGCCTCCGAGAATGGTCATGAGGCGGCCGAAGTCCACCATTTTTCGGAGGGCAACGAACAAGCTAGGTTACACGTCCCTTTAGGCAAAGGACCTTACTCACCTATGGCTTTTATGATTAATTCAGCCGATAAGCTCGATTGTTTCATTGTTTTAACACTGCGCTGAATATGCCATTAGCCATGTGGTCACTGCAGGGGGTAATAATTCTAAATTTTGGCAACACAAATTATCAACTTTTCGCATTGTTCCAACTTCATTTTACGTAGATGCTAGAATGTATAATTAGGTTATCAGAGTTCGTGAGTACGATAAAAACAGTTATAGTAACTGTTTTAATATCCATGATACTGATGATGAAAATTTTGCGGAAGGGAATTCATAATCCTACATATACCTTCATTTTTATGTACAAAATATTAGCATTAGCTAGCTAAATTTTTAGCTAAAAATTGCACACATGCCATTGCGAGACAGTGATAGTCTTTAGGTATCCAACTTTGGTAGGACAAAATTACATCGAAAAAACAAAACCATTTCAACAAAACAGGATATAGCAACAGCTGCATGCTCACGGATAGGGCACTCCACTTCAGCATAGACTAATAAAAAGCACTACATCATGATACACAACCACACGACTAAAAATATGCACTAAATCGTGATAGAAACGCGAAACCTTGAAATATTTCGACATATTTCTCGACGCAAACCAGTTTCTAGTATGCTGAAACTGACCAAACCTACCGAGCGTCGCGTATTAGGCAAAATTTGAAGATAAATTTAAACACAACACAGGAAAAACTGAAACAGCGTTGTATGCATACATACATGCGTTCGGCGCTAATATAGTAGTAACTCCAAGCCTATAAAATCCGAAGCCAAGCTCATTTACAAACCAAACGGCAATATTATACGGAGAGAAACCGAAAAAGTGAAAGACATGTATCTTGAATTTGGTCAAAAACACCTTCTACACAATAATTCAAGTCAAAATGTACAGTACTGTCGAAAAAACTCACACTGTGATTACATACAGACACGGACAAAAATAAGTTAAGTAATAAACAAGAATATAAACACAAACCTGACCTCTCCACAGAGAGAGGGGCGGAGGATTTTGGCATCTCACCACAGTTTAATTTTGACTTCTCCCATGTCAACCCAACAGCACCCCCGGGTATTTTAGGTGACACATGATCGTTCTGGAAAACAACACGTTATAACAAAACTCAACGTTATTGCTTATATTTCGAATGTTTAAATGCCGCCTGCGCCAAAAAATGAGTCAGTATTTTCATTAATAAATATACAGCAAAAAATGCTATATATCTGTTGTAAAGGCATGAAAAACAGCAAAACCAAAACTGTTGTAAAAGACCACCGTTGACGTAAAGGCATTATAGATTTAACCTTAGCTAGGGGATAATTCCCCAAAGCTGGGGAAAACGCCCCAAATGTATTTCCAGTTCCCCAGATTGGAGCTGGGAAACCCAACTCAAAGCCCGCAGATGAAATTCTGGTCCTGTGAAAAGACCAGCAAATATACGTTTTTTGTTTTTCACGCACTTATTTTTATCCACGACTGTACTATCTCATCTAATCAGACAAATTTTGTCATACACTTCCAGAAATTATGACATGACCGTGTTATATTTTTTACTTTCATAATAATTTATTATAAATTTTATTATCTATTATTTATTATTATAATTTGTTGTTATGTTCCATCGAGCCCCACCAAAGACTAAGCGACACTCCGCACCGAATTGTCACTCCGTACCCCGGCATTAGAAACTACAAACGGCGAAAACGCAAAATAGAGCACAACGCGCTACGATATACTTTACACTTCGCTTTATTTCAGTGACAATAAATATGCAACAGATCCATTATGAATCGTTACGCGGTAGATTAGTCCTTAACACAGTGTAATGCGCAACATTACTGAACCCTAAGGTCAAGTCCGCTATAAAAATTAGAGTAACATCGACGGTCCTGAACCACATTCAGGGTCCCATCCCCTGAATGAGTACGTGTGTGTTTCTGATCGAGTACTTTTAACTTTGACGCACTTAGCGTTATTTTTTATTGATAATCGTGAGTTTACTGTCGTTAATCAGACTATAATTGTATGTATGTATGTTCTTGCATATCCTGTATCTATAGCTTTAAGTACCTGTATGTACCCTTGTGTATAAATTATCTGTTTATCATTGTATGCTCATGCGTTTGTCATTGCACAACCATGTATTTGCTGTAGTAGATTCGTTACCGCGATATGTCTAAGGTAAACAGTTCGAAATTTGTATATAGTACTGGCTTGTCCACAGCCCTCCGAAAAGTGGGGGGCATGTTAATTCTCGGGGGAAATTTCAAAGTGGGGGCGGGGATAAATTTTCCTTAAAAATACTAAATATTTCCATATTTTCATGAAGTTACTGCTTACTAGTTTACTGCCGTGCATGTATTTTCAAGCTATAAAACGACGTTTTAGCACTATAAATAGTGTTTATTAATGCTTAAAAACAATTTGCAAACAAAAAAACATAAATTTTCAGACATAAAAAAATTTTTGGATTTAGTTGAAAATGGTGGTTTCAAGCGAGTAGGTGACGGGACATTGAGAAATATCACGAACACGGGGGATTTGCAAAGTGGTGGTCCCCCTCTGGACAAACCAGTGGTAGACTCGTGAACCAAGGGACAATCATGGTCAAAATCATACTAAAATTCCAGTAGATTTACCAATTCAAATTTCCAAATCCCCCATGTTCGTGAGATTTTCCACCATATCCGTCCCCCCACTTGGCCGAAACCCCATGTTCAACAAATTCCAAAAATTTTAATGTCTGAAAATTATATTGTTTTTGTTTCAAATTGTTTTTTAATAATGCTAAATGTCGTTTTTAGCTTGAAAATACATTCGCGATAGTAAAATGCATGAAAATATGGAAATATCTAGTACTTTTAAGCAAAATTTATCCCCCACTTTTTCCTTTTCCATATCATAAACCTGGTAAAATTAATACTTAATAAATAACCCTTAACCTTCAAGGACAATAATTGTAATAATGACAATAATAATTATTTTATAAGTTAGACAACCTGCACTTTATAAGATAAGATAACCTGCACTATAGTAGTGATTTAACTTTATCTGCATGTAGGATGATTTAGGATAGTATTTAATATGAACTTCTAGATAGTGGAAAGAACGGTTCCGGCGAAAATTGTATTTCGGCTGCGGTTCCGGCAAACGGCTAAAATCATACCGGAACCGTAATCCCGGTTTAAAATTTTGCTTAAAATTGTCCACATTTTTGCTTCACCTGTGGTTATATACACAATAATCAAGTTCCAAACCAACCAGACAAAAGAAAATACTAACTCAGCAAATTACCCTGTGAAACGAAGCTAGGACACAATTTCAGTAAGAATTTTTCATCTTTACTCGGTAGGACTTTGTTAACAAAACAAAGCTAGGTCGATGCTTGTAGCAGCTTACCCATTCAGAAATCTGCGGTATATGTACATATATCCGGTCAAACTTATACATAATAGAGTAAGTAATATTGAAGTACTTAGCTGTAAGGTTGGCTAATATAAATTGCGTGAAGCACCAATCAATGTGCTTGTAAACATTGTAATCAGTCTACATTGGAGTAGAGTAACATACATAGTGCAATGCAGCCAGAAACTGTGCTTTTGGAAGCGAACTGTGTTTATTTCAACTATGCGAGCAATGTCACAATTTGTCTCATTTATAGCATTCTGATCAGAAAATCATTACCATCTAACTGAAGCGCACTTGTTGCCCAACGCTAACATGAATAATGTCTCTGGCCAACGATCAGAAAATTATAGTATACCTTTTTATTTCCCTTTAAAACCATATAAACCAAAAATTTCAGGTTTCCTACATAATAAAACGTAACGAACGTATGTCTAGTAAAGGGATGCGATTGGAGACAGACCGAAATTATCTAACTTACGCTCCGTGCGTTACAAGAACATTCAGTTTGATGCAGTTTATGCAAGTCTGTATACATAGCGGAAGACATTTTACCGTTGAGAGTCCAAAAACCGACATCTTGATCGATATATAAATATTTTAGCTTCTTCAGCCTCTTCGAAGGACCAGAAATCTAGTAATATCATCCCAATACATCAAGTTTAATGTAAAATTATTTTTAATACATGTTAAATACACATTGCCTTCATTTCGTCCTTCACCTGTTTTGCTATATATAAGCTTAGAAGATCAGGTTCCGGTTTAAATGGACAATGTCGGTCAATTTAGGTTCCGGTTATTCCCTGGTAAGAACCTGCTGATCTTTCTAAGATGCGACGCAGCGCCCTCGCTGTTGTACCGCTACGAAAACCTAGAAAACGAAGACACACTAAAACACATCTCGGAAAGTTGGTCCGTTAAGTTAGTTTATGCCTTGAACCATTAAGAGACTAAATCTTAAGATATTCCCATTTTAGTAATTTTTCCTGGAACAGGCCTGCAGGTCGTCGACTGGGGCGACGACTTCTAACCCCTTTGCTATATTGCTACATGCATAATCAATCAACACATGGACACAATGCACTTTTCAATAATCAAATATAGACAAGCCAATCGGTTACACATTCGGCAATGGGTTAACACAATTATGTGGTTATACATTCGACAAAATACCGTACATCAATAATGGAGATGGCATAAACACCACAACATAACTGCATGGTTCACGCGGGTAATTGGATTAACTCAAACCAGCGGCCATAGCCTTCCTAATCGAAGGGACACAGCTAAAAGCTGGATCATCAACGACTACGTTTAGCTTTCACGAACACTCCAATGACAACTATGCTTACCTTATTAAAAGGAAAATTTGGGAAGAAAAATGGACACGCATGCCCAACGATACAGCTAACAGGGCGGCAGAAGCTAACTGAACGCTCAATAATGCCAATCGGCCGATACACGTAAGCTGAATGCTACTAGAAAGTAATGATTAACAAACGGAAGGAACAACACACTAAACAATGTACTAGGTTCAGGGTTTAGCTACGTTACGGTTGTACAGGAGAAGAGACACGAGTGTCGGGGTGCGATTCGATTGCTTATTCTACTCTACTTTTATAACAAACTATACAGGGTACGATTTTATACATCAATCAATTGGATCATACAAGAATCAACAATTCAACAGAATAATGCGGTACGACTCAATACATTAATGAATAGTATTAATGGTATATTCGAATGAAATGACAGCAGCTACTCAGTAACTCGTAATATTTATTGCAAACTCCTATAGTCTAACAATGCATTTCAAAAGCCTAAATCCTAAATAGTTGTAATGAGTTTCCAGATCCATCATGCTCCTATATAAATCTTTTGAAGTCAATTAGCTTGAAAAATCCCAACGGTCACTGTCGAACAGGACTGGTTACTCCAAGGGACATAATAGTAAAAACAATTCTATAAACAAGAAAATTATGAACGGCAAATTGATAACGCTCTTATACTCTGAATCACCTGATGGTTAGTTCATCGGTACTTAATATAACTAGTTGGACTGGCGAAGCGTGCCAGTACGGTAAAAGTAGTTTAAATAAGAAGGGACAAGGATGCTGCTACCGACTCGGACACAACACGGAAAGTGCAATGTCAGTATGACATCCACTAATAGCAACATTAGTGGGGGTGTGAAGAATCCGCCCAGCATATAATATCATAATAAATTGCCCAATATCAGCTAACTTTAATGAGCAAAGTAAATTATATATAAATATATGTTTTAATACTCAGATTCACCTCAAGTGTGACCTATTTTTTCGCGTTTCGCCGTTTTATGATCTACACTCGTGACCCATTGCAAGGACAAAAGAGCGCGCAGAGCAGACATCCTAAATTTGCTCGTAGGTCTCGGTAAGAATAGATCGGGAGCGCTTTCCAACCGCCTAAGATTCCCTACAAATTCTTATTTTTCTAAGAAACCTTATCACTAGCTTTATACAATAAGCCTAGTGTAACAGATCCATACGGATCGTTACGAGGTGGATAATTCTGACCACAGCCTAATGGTAAACTTTTAGCGAAAACCCGTAATCTTGACCACACGATAATGGTCAACTTTTACGACAATTCCGACCGCACCCCAATGGTCAACATTTTTCGAACAAAAGTAAATCTGACCACAGCGCAATGGTCAACATTTTTCCGAATACCAAAAAATCCTGTCCACAGTATAATGGACAACATTTTTCCAAATACTAAAAATCCCGTCCACAGTGTAATGGACAACATTTTTTCCGAATACCAAAAATCCCGTCCACAGTGTAATGGACAACATTTTTCCGAGTACCAAAAATCCTGTCCATAGTCTAATGGTCAATATTTAGTCGAGTTCCCCAATAATCATGGCCACACGTACAGTGGTCAACATTTCCGATTTCAGCCACCAGAGTCTCCCCAACCTGGAACACCCGACGGGAATAGCCCAAAAGGGTACGGAACCCCCCCCCCCGCCTCACAATACGTATATCTATATAAGCAGAATCAATCAATCGCCTTTTTGCGCAAGCAAATATATAAAATGAGTTCCCCTACATATACCCACCGACCATGAAAGCACTGTTGTCACCCCTTATGTGGAATGCCTACTGGCACATACCATGAACCACCGTGTATATGCAAACCAGCAATCGAAATAATTCGCAAGATCAATAGTTATATAAGTACATAATTACAACAGATCAGAAATTACCGGGTATTGAAACAGAACTGAAATCAAGGCATATACGTACGTAATCGGAACAAATTCAATAGCATTATATATATCTATATATATATAGATAAACCGCACGAGTCCGGAATAATTAGGTTCAAACAGTCCCGCTATGTAACCGACTTGCATTTTCAGTATTTCGGCCTGCACCGCCGACATTGTTTTGATTAAGATGGGTGTCGTTATCGATATGTCAGGGATGGATAATCGTCAATGAATTGTAACCGTATATACAGATGTCTATATACATATTGATTGTAGTGCCCTAAAGGCACGCCTTGGTAAATATATTGGCAATATCATGACTTTTTTATATTATCGTTGGCCATAAAGGTATCATTGGTATATATATTTGAATTACATACTATTAATGTCACTTTTGTATCACTTTTGATGGCCATAAAGGCAAGTGTCTGATATATATATCTTGACCGTATTATATGATTGTGTACCGTTGGAATCGATGTCGTTGATCATATGTATTTTCAGGTACATGATCTAGCAAATTGATTGGGACATAAATTGTTAACCAGTTATTGTACCATATTCATACCGTTTATTGTTATTGTATGAGGCCATAAAAGCGCCGCCCTATTGCTGTCATTATATACCGTTCTATGATCATTTCGTACTATAATTGTATCATTTTGTTGGGTTGTTCAGGCCATAAAAGCGCCTGCATTTTACCATGATTGTGGGTATTCTGTTTGTAGTACTTTGTTGCAATTTTTGTAACTTTTAGGTTAAAAGAACGACTGATAGAGCGTGACGTATTTGACAGGATTTTGGAAGGAAGTTTAGGGATTTTTATGCACGCAAACTGATATTTTATAGGAGCCGAATGTGAGTATGGCCAGCTCTTGCCATACTCGATTTGTCGAGAATTTTAGGACGGTACGACTCCCTCGTTGAACCCAGAATAAGCATCTACGCAGGAATTGCCCTACTCCGGATGGTAGGACCTCGAAACGCGTTACAAATTGTTGCTGGAATAACTGGCCGTGACGAGGAGCCGTCACGACCGTCCTCACGAATGAGGACCACAAAAATGTGGCTGTCCGTCCGAAAGCGAACAGCAATTGAGAAAATTCCCCGAAAAATACAAGTTCAATGTCAAAATATAAAATTTACCAGTGCTCGCCACACTGGTAATTTGTTAGGTTTTACGAAATATTATTTACCAGCGTTCAGTCGCGCTGGTTAAGATAAGAAATAAAATTAGAAAATTTTTGAAATTTAGAATATCGGCTCCGGTCCATAACTCCGGAACCGTTGGGAATTCCGAAATTAGGTGTTTAACATTTCTTATAGGAAATTTAGCGATCTTTCTAGTGAAACCGGTTTCGTGGAAACCCGACCCGGATCCACGGACTTATGAGTGAATAGGTAGGTACGTAAATCAACCAAACACGATTAATTAAATAACTTAACGAGTATTAATCGCATAAATACACACGTAGCACCGTCGTGATCCCCAGATCCGAGGCTTTAATCCCGCTGCGCCCACGTTTAGATACCCCATATGAAGATTTCAGAAATAACGTCCCGACAGGCGTGTCACCCCTCATTTTATTCCCCTTGTCGAGACTGACCCAATAATATACTGAACGCCCCAGAAAAGTGTGCCCCGAACCCAAGGGAACCGTTTGAAACACCCTTCCCGGAAAAAAATTTGACATGGACCCTCCCCCGAGAGTCTATTTTCCCCCTGTAGACCGAATACGGTCCTGTTACATATTGTTTTGCTCGGACAGACTGGCTGAGTCCGAATCTGGGTTTATTTTGGCACTTCAGCCATTCCCCGAGGACCCCCTCCCTCTTTTTGCCCCTTTTTGCTCGTGCTTCTTTTCTTTTGTTTACTTTAGCCGCGTCTCCTTTTTCGAATCCAGTATAGTTAATATTAAGTATAGTCTTTATCAAAGGAGTAACAATTTGATATCAAAGTTGTATATAAGCTTGGTAACCATCAGTTAAGTTGACAGTGGTCGTTGTATTAGCATCCATCCAGCTAGCTGTGTCAATAAAATGAGTACAACCGTCGACATCGGTTAATATTAATTCATATTGGTTTACTGATCAATATAACGTTAGCAGCTGACATAACTATGGACGTAAGCTTAATTCGCAGTTTACATTAAATCGAGCAACAATGTTCTGGGACGAACGAGCTCTATATGGGCGTAACAGTAATAGTGAAGCGGTCCAGGTGTCGTACGTTTGGCGTTTGTATAAATAAACTTGACCTCCCAAGATGGATACGTTCTAGCTCTTAAAGTAAATAATTAACTTGATATTAAATTTATAGCGAAATTAACAGCACGAGGTGTATCGGTGACTTGCCAGTAATGTTGCCGTAGTTTCAGCTTTTTGTGGATGCTAAGTAAACAGTCAATCCGAAGCTTCAACAAGTTTAGATTAATTTTACTCCAAACTTCATATTAAATTTGTAAAAGTTTTATATTAAATGGTAGTAAATAGAGCTGTAAATCAACTTTATTATGTAAAATTTTATATCAAAATGGTCCAAAAGTATTCGAAAAATGCACTGATAATAATATTTGTTTATGGGATCAGAAAACGGGGTCAAAAGTGCTGAATAAGCACTTTGACCGACTCCAATTCAAAATTTCATATAAAAGCAGAGACGCGCAAAGTCTCTAGCGTTCAGTATGACTTCGGCAGCGCAGAGTTCGGTCGTTTTGCAGACCGGCTCTGGCGCTTATTTTTCGTCAATATGTATTCGTCTTTCGAGTTTCTTATTGGTTTTTGTTTGCGTTATTGGTCGTGCGAGTGTACGTGGATGGGCGATGGATGCTGAAACGAAGGACCGGACTCTATAAGTGTGGACAGGGAAGGATGCCCTGAGAACTTAGTAGAACTAACGTCGGTTAGGTTAAATTCGTCCATAGAAGTGACTAGGTTATAGTGGAACAGTGTGCCAATTAGAATCAAGTCCTGGTGGACTCCCTGTCCATACTTAATTTTACATGATAGCCCTGCCCGTCCTAGCTCGTCCCGCCGACCCGTGGCCTCAGCTAGTCGCTCGAACTATTGGATCGGGCACACGAAGTCATACTGGACCTCCCTCGGTCAACGAGTTAGGATACAAACAAGCGCGACACTCGCGCCAAGTATTTTTGCATGATTCCCTGAGTCGAGATAGGGAGTAGGAAAATATTTTTGAGCAGACCGAGGTTAAACAAAACATTCTTGATTGAAATTTACCGTTGGAACTCCGAATCATCCGCGGTCTCGCACTAACGTTCTCGATGTTTATCAAGGATCCTGTTCGCGATTTTGTTCATTTTATTGGTTTTTGGACGCAAGTTCGTCCGCCATTTTGCCACCTGGCTAGTAGGAAGTACGATGTTGTAGGTATTAAACTACTATAGGATTTCAGTCCAATTTTAGTGGCATGACCATAGTGTTACAGACAGTACCCATTAATTGCACATCGCGTCATCGCTAGATAAATCGCCTCAGTATCCCATGAGCTCCATAATACAATCAGTGTCCAAATTTGACCTATCTCGAGAATCGCTCTAGGGATTTGATTAAAACATTACGCGGATCTCTAGGAGGATCCGAGTCATCGATTTAGCATTTAAAATGTTCAAGTATTACGTCGGGATCATAAACCCGACGACCTTGAAGGGGCTCGCCCCGATCGAAATAGGAAAACTAAAATATCTTCGGACTTACTCCAGGAATTTTGCTGAAATTTTGGCAGTTTCTTTGTAGTAGGACTGCCTACTAACGAATAGGATTCTAGAACATGTCGGTTTCAAGTCAGAAACACAAACCCGACGGCCGCGGCCAAAAATGTCACATCAAGACTAAAACTAAAATATTTTAAGAGTCTCTGCAGGAATTTTGGTGCGACCTTCGCTGTTTCTTCGCAGGAATGTCCGCTATCGGACACTATCTTAAAACCCGCCATTATCGGGTCGGAATCATAAACCCGACGGCCCGATAGGGATCCGCCCTTATCCGAACTTTACACGTTAATAACTTGATATTTATTCCAGAAATCTTAACGATTTTTCTCGCATTTATAGAGGCCCTTTAGGCCTTTCGTTTAAGCTATTGAGCCCGGTAAAGCCGTGGCCCGTTCAAAATTTATACTAAAATGAAACCCAAGCAGCGCAAAAGCCGCTCAGGTTTCCGTAGAATTCATAGATTTCTCCACAGTATATGCAGTTTTACAAATAGATATTGGTCTTGCTTTTGCACACAGTTTCTTAGCTTCTGACTTTGTAGTTAGTTTTCCTCACTTGAGTATAATCATCAATGCAGCTCGACTGCCACATAGTCGCCAAATTCATATACGCTGCCACCGTAGCAGCAGTATCAAATTTACCAGAGTTGGTAAATTTGCTAGTAATGATAAAATTTTTGATTGTCAAAACGGACGATGTCGCTAGACGCGATGTTGAGTCTGTCGGGTCTCGGCCCGACCGACCATTTTTGTGAGGACCGTTGACCCGGTCCTGGAAAATCAATACGCAAGGTTAAGCCCAGCCGCCGTACAAAGTTTGGTGGGGAATGGCTGGCAGAATGTAAAGTTATTAGAAATTCAAGGTCCACCCAGCCCCATTCGAATTGTACCCCTAAGTTAAGGTCGAAAATTTGGAACCGAACAAGCTAAAGAAACAATCTGAGTGGAATCTAGTTGACAAAATCGTTACGGTTGTCCCGACAACCGGGGCCTCCGTTTACTGACTCGCCTGGTCGAGTAGAAATTGCCCGAAATAATGGTTAAATTTTGGTACCAGATAGGGCTTGTTTCGAGAGTTTTTCAAGCAAAATTAGTTCGATTTTTAACACCTTTAGGACTGTGCGGATGACTTGCGAGTCATCGTCGCCAATAGTACTCGTTTTAACGAAGCTTTATAGGTACCGCGACCTAGTTTTTGAATGTCCCTCGGCACCTTAAAGTTGACCCAGATTTGTATACTGATTTCACTCCGCTACTGTCAGGCACTAATCAATCGAACCCAGGACAAATGTTTGGATTATATAATGAGTCGAGGACTCGCCCAAGCCCGTCCCCTATTGCTCCGTTACGTCTCCAAGTCATTGCAATAACGAATGACTAGATTTTTCGTAGGATAATACTCATGTAATTCAAATCTTTGTGCAAATCATCAATAAACGCTCACTGAAAACCCAAGTTGTGTGTTTTGTTGACCCGTAGTAGCGATAGGAACGGAAGGGGTTTGAAATCCGTCACCCCGATCGGCGACCCACGTTCAGGTTTGACACGCGCATCGAAGAAGCAAACCTCAGCGTGACTCGCCGATTACAAATAAGTTTGTTCATTATGATTGTTGTAGAGGTACGACTGGTGCGACTCACATACAAGAAATTTTAAAACTCACGCCGAGCACCCAAAATAGGGAATTTAGACACGCGCGGATCCGACGTTAAACGTCTAGGGATTTGTCGGCCCCTAGTGGGGGCCACTGGCTAAAGTAAAACGAACTGACTGTTTCGAAGAAGTTAAAATCAATTTCGATCGAACCCAAACACCTAGAATTTTACACTTCCCGGGTTGGACGTGGATAGGAAATAGCGGTACGGTCTCTTTGGCCTGTGAGCAGGTGACGGAGCCGACCTCCCTGGGGACCTCAAAGGTAGTACCTCGTAGACTACGTGCGCAACCCGTCCGGCAGGATCAGAACACATCCTGTGAAGCGCTCCTGCGACTTGCTAAGCTCCGTCATTTCTTGGGCCTGACTCGCGTGGGAACGGAAATTCGAGCAATGGAAACCCATCAGGTCCGCCCTTGAAGTCACGATAGCCGGGGTCGTATGGGCATTACGTCAGGAAGTGCGTAATGCAGCAGCGTCACGTCGATATTACACTAGCTTCTCACATATGGGGAACTTGATATTTTTATTGTTATCGGATAATTTTGGTTTACTATAATTTTACAAAGGTGCTGGATCGAGTCCGATACAGTGAAATTTTTTAAAAATGGATCTTTGTGAAAATAACATTGTCGTTGCGAGTCGTTTGTTTCAGTCGATACAAGATACATGGTCAAGTGATACAAATGCAAATATATATAGCATGAATAAACCAAGTATTAGCACATTGTTCATCAATGACAACAGGTATACAATTATAACAACAGCAGGGAATAACCGGAACCGGAACCAGCAACCGGAACCGTCCATTTAAACAGGATCCGGAACCTGGTCTTCGAAATTTATATACAGTAAAACAGATGAAGGAAGAAATGAGGGTACAGTGGATTTAAAATGTGTTAAAAATAACTTTTACATTAAACTTAATGTTTTATAATGGCATTATTGCCTTTCTGAAAATTTAAAGAAACCGAGGAAGCTAAATAATGTTTATTTATCGATCAATGTGTCAGTTTTTGGACCCCCAGAGCAAAAAATGCCTTCCTCTATACATCATTGCGTAATATATTGCGTCAACTTGAATGTGTTTGTAACGCATAGAGCGTAGAATAAACACTTTCGCTCTATTTCCAGTCGCCTCCCTTTACTACGCTAACGTTTGTTACATGTTATTCTGTAGGTAGCTTGACATTATTGGTTTATATGGTTCTAAGATAAAATAATAGAATATATATACTATAGTTTTTTGATTAGTGGTCAGAGACACTGTTTAGGCTAGCGTTGGGCAACCAGTGTCTATAGTTAGATGATAATGATGATAACTTTCTAATCTCAATGCTATAAATGAGCACAACTGTTGTACTGCTCGCACAGTTTCAATGAATACAGTTCATTGCCAAGGACGCAGTTTCTGGTTGCGTTGCAGATAACGTTAATTTACTTCAATTTAGGCCGGTGCTTCTACAATTTTATTTACCAAGTTTAGAAGCGCACTGGCTGTTGGTTGACCCAATTTATGTTAGCCAAGCGTACGCTAAGTACTTCTACGTAAGCCATACTCTGTTCCCAAGTTGGACCGGTTTAATTTGAACGTGCCCCACAGACTTCTGAATGTGTAAAATAGCTGCTACAAGCATCGATCTGGCTTTGATTTGTTAACAAACTCCTGCAGGTTATTATGAAAAATTCTTACTGAAATTATGTGCCTACTTAGGTTTGACACGGCAAATTGCTTAGTTAATCTTTTCTTTTGCTTGGTTGTATTGGAGCGTGATCATTGCATACATAATATTACATATGTCGCGGCTACAGATAAAGCAAAAAAGTAGAAAATTTCAAACAAAATTTTTTAACCGGCATTCCGGTTCCGGTATGGTTTTTGCCCTTTGCCGCAACCGCAGCAGGAACACGCCGGAACCGGAATTCCGGTTACTCCCTGAACGACAGGTCATACAATTAAAACAACTGATGGCACAATAAGTCTGGTTAAACGACAGAACACGCAAATAACTCTAAATTCATCGAAGCTAGTACTCAATCAATATATACTCGATCAGATACAGACATGTACTCGCTCAGGGGAGGAACCTTGAATTTTATTCAAGACCATTAATTTTGCTATAATCTCTATAACGGACATGACTTCGGGGTTCATGGTGCCCGCTACAACGTGGAGATGATTAATCTATCGAGTAACCATCCAGAATGGATCTGCTACACACACATCAACTCTTTACCCTCATCCCCTTCGTCCACGGGCATCAATTCTTCCTGCATTGTTTCGGGTACTTGAGGCATATACGGCTTTTTAGCCGCAGGCGTTGTATGTTCTTCAGTGGTTGTTTCAGTAATGTTTGTCACAGTCGTAAGCGTATCGACAATACGATAGAATCCAAGTCGCTTTGCAACTCCTAGTGGCGTTTGACCATCCTGTTAAACAAGCAAAAAATGAAATAAACGACATCAAACAGGGTTGGCACGACGAAACCGATTCTTTGCAATTTACTATAAGTAAGCGCTACATAGCAATACAGTTTAAAAATTTATTTGTTTACAAGATATTAAGTTCTGGATTCTATGAATGACTGCACTGCTTCACTAAGAATCACACAACTTCAACCTATGGCTTCGCTACAACAGGTTTCTGTATTATTATACTGGCCTGTTTACAGCTTTTCGAAATATAGGCAAAGTACATTTTTTGGGGGCGGGGCATATTCATTCTCGGGGGAAATATCAAACAGGAGTTTGCTATTCAAATATTTTCAGGTTATAAGATATGTTTTTATCATTTAAAATGTAGTGGTTAACGTTTAAAAATATTTTTTATAAGACCTGTAGCTTGTTAGTTAACAGTCGTGACCATGAAGGCCAGAGACTGAGTTAAACTAGTATACGAGATTTCTTTCATAATTGTATGCATTCGTCATTTTGAGTCTTCATGAGTGAAAATTGCAAAATTCTTCTATTTTCCCCAGTTGTACAGCAATTTTCGAAAATATTATAATGAGCTCGCCGTGTATACATTAACTGCAAACATATTCAGTAACGCAATGGAATAATTGACCGCCGAGCGCTTGTAAGCCGATGTTGGTGCACGAATGTACGGAGAAGCATTAAGTATTGGGCGCCGAATATTATAAGGATTGTTAATGAGCTGTGGCATGTAGTATTCTTGGGACTAGTTGATGTAATAGTTTATAACCGAAGCAGGTTTGTGAATAATAAATTTCGACGTACTAATAGTTTGTCTATATGTGCTTGCCGGTAACGAGTATCGTTTACATGATCCATGTAAGGCATATTTACAATTAACCGTATTGCTCGCCGTTGCAGCATCTCTAGCTTATCGATGTTGTATAAGCTAGTTTCTGCCCATATCAACAAGCAGTATTCCAGCTTTGTGAGTCTTGTATAGATTGCTTAATATCTGAGTATTATGCACACTGTTGGACAGTAAGCGAAGCAGGTAGATATCGCGAGATATGTTGTTAATATGGATGTTGAATCTTAAATCGTTTGTAAGAGTGACTCCCATATACCTTATGCGAAGTTACCATCTTCTGTTCAGTGTTGTATAATCTGACTGCAACGGGGAAGCAGTGCTGCTGATATAAGGGCTGATGAGTTCTGGAGAACATCATTGACTCTGACTTGTTGAGGTTGAAGTTCATACCCCAGGTAGTTGCCCATTTGCTCACGACACAAGAGCTAATGAGCAGTCAGAGGCAGCAACTTGTAGGTCAAGCGCGCTACAGGTGATGACTGTGTCATTGGCATATATTAGCATACAGAAAATATAAATATAGGGACAAATTAATAAATATTGGATCTAGTGGAGAATTATGTGGTTTCGGGTAAGTTGGGGTACGGACATATGGGAAAATCTCACGAACAGTCGAATTGGGATTTGGAAAATGGGGGAGTCACACACTGCGGAGAGTACAGTTCCACAATTATATAATTACACGGCAAACTTCGAAAAATTTTACACATTGCTGTAGCTATAAATTAACCAAGGATTAGGAGTCAAAATACTGTTTACTACGTAATAATTTACTAAGTTTACTACGTTTAGTTAGTAATAGTTTACTACGTAAAGTAATAGTTTACTACGTAAGGTCGAACAATAATTCTGACGTTTCCAGAACGGTCATTTAAGTGGAATAGTACAGTACGCGCCAGAAGCAATTGTTCTGGCATCGAGAATCGGGCAAATATCGAACGTAGTAACACTTCCAGAGTAGAGAGACAGTACTGTACGTTCTGTAGTTGTAATATTAGCTGGAAACTGCTGAGAATCGGTCGCTACCAACATTGTCGTTACTCATTTTATTACCGTGCGGTAGTCAATAAAACAAGAGTGTAGATTTTCAGCGGATTTTCGAGTAAATATATGATATACCATACAGAGAGTATATGTTTCCACGCGAATTTTAACAAAATTATAATGTATCCACAGAGACCACAAAAGAATAACTATGTAACAACTACTACAGGAACGGACAGAATTAACTGCAGACACACGCAAATACATTTAAACGCACATGCACAGGAACGCGTTTAAACGCACAAGCACGCAAACGCGTTGAAATGAATGCACACGAAGAAATTTTCACGATTTTCAACTTAGCACCCTTAGTGGAAACTCCGTTTGCTTCGCTCACTCCGTTTCAAAAACATAGCACGAAGATACAATTTTGAAAGAAATCTCAAAATTTTACACACAACTACTTTAATCATAATCATCAAATCACAATTTTATGTATATAATAAAGATTCAACTTATATTATGAGTACAATCACGATGAAAAACACATCTAACGATTTAGAACACAAAAGCGTATAAATACAGGCGAAAAGTTAACCGTGGTTAATTTAAATACTTCAGTCACATTTTCCAGGAATTTGGACAAAAAAGTTGCAAAAAGGTTAACTAACAGATATTTAGTAATTTTGTCCTTAACTATACTAATTTACTTAACTTAGCTATATACACAATATGGAGTAAAATTACTAACAAAACATAACATTTTTCTCATTATGGCTTGACCATAAATGCATGAAAATCCTTTTCAATACACCAAGCGGTATCCTACCTACCGTAACCATTTTCTAAACTGTTTGCATGTTGCATAAATTTAATTATTAAATATAATAAATACCATTATTGCAACAAAATGGTCTAATCTAAAACTATAACAAAGACGAAATTCATTGAGATGAGATATTTCTATATTATTTTGCTTTGAAATTTTCAGCATTCAAAGAACATTCATAGGAGCTCTACGTTTGTAATATATCCTGTAACTCTTTCATCAAAACGTTTCATGAAGGGCGGCCGCGTATGGCGTTCTCTGGCTCAGCCATAAAGTTTATTGTCTCTTAATAATTTTTGAAGCTCGTGTATCATTTGAATATACAAATTTTATTAAGTAAACCAATAAATTTTAAATTCTTTTATCATTTTAACTGTGGTTCGCTATAATATTATTTTACAATCCCAAATAAAGGTTTCTGAACACTTGGCTCCTAAGACAAGAAGTGGTATCTGTCTCTGCTAAAAAAGCGCGAAAGTCACAATGAAATTTAGAGTTCATTAAATTTCAGGTACCTAGAGAAACTAATCAACAAAATAATTCGAAGACCCCCACGAATACCTCATGACAAGATACTTGCAGTTATGAAACTGAGAAAAAGATGTCGGATTTTAAAACATGAAGTACCCACAAGAAACGACAGCTGCTTGCTCGATGTTCGATCGCTGCTCGAAACATGTTATAGCGCTGCTTGCTTGCTGGTCAATCTATATTACATCAGTGCTCGCTCGCTCGAAAAGTGGCAGTCATTTTTGGCGTCAATAACACGACCAAGGATGCGAATGTAAAATTATAAAAAAGTCGTTATTAAATTACAAAGCACAGTGGTAAAGAAAGTGATGCTTCCAGACAAACAAATTACTTACTAGATTTCGTGTATTCGGCTCAGCTCCATTATGCAACAGCGTATCGACAACATCGGGCTGGCCTTGCTGAGCAGCTTGATGAAGTGGTGTATATCCGGCGGCCGTTTTAGCGTTCGGATTTGCTCCAGCGCGAAGCAAAAATCGTACCATGGCCATTTTACCGAAATGACATGCAGTATGAAGCGGAGTAAAACCAGCCTGCAACAATAAGACCAAATTAATTAACAATAGTTTATGCAGTCAATGCGAATGATAATACTTGTAACAGTAGTCTGACACAAATCCTATTGATTTGGCTTACAACGCCATTTATGATGCATGCACGTTGTTCTAATGATATCATAGTTCGTAACTTACTGATAAACGCCCCAATAATATAAATGGCTGTTTGGCTGCATAAATGAAAAAATACACAACTGAACTATGCAAGTGCCAAGCAAGAGCCCGTTATTATTTATCTATGATTAAACATGTATGGCACGCAAAATATTTTTCTAGGGGGCACAGGATATTTATATTATGCGAGGTCCACTTCAAAGTCTTCCTGTGCTCAATTGTTAAAATTAAAGTTTAGTCACATTCGGACGCTATCGAGAAGCCAGCGAGCATCAAGCAAACAGTAGTGATTGTTCGTTCTTGTGTATCAAAATGGTTCCTGTATCATATTCCACCACTTCAGAACTACTGCAACAGAGCGACCACTAGATTAAGTACATCAAACAAACGTGGAGAAGCGATGACCGAGCGTTAATTTTCGTTTGTGAACAAACTAGTACAAGCCACCATTGTTGTGTTTATAGACGAACTTTATCATGATCGTACATCAAAGCGGCATAAATGAACACAAATGTAGTAATTCCGTTTATGCATAAAGTTGTTACGCTCCGTTTATTGTGCAGTTATTTTGGCACGTGACCATACTATGTTCTCCCGAGTACTAAGTCACTAAAATAACCGGTCTGTCACTAAAGCTCTAAAGTTCGTAAACAAACATTGTTAACCACATTACATTAGTCTTGGGGTCCAATTTTGCACCGTTGCTCTCAAGATTTGTCGCAATGTCAACTTGGTCTTCTTGGGCGCATAGATGCATCGGTGTTAGGCCATTCTGTCACAAATAACCAAAATATAGAATTAACTTATGAATTTTAAATGTACAACAACGAAGAACATAAAATAAACAATTACAGGCAACCAAGACCATAGAACTGGTCAGACAACGTAAAATAATTTACTATATTCTGATATCGCAGCAACGTCTACAGCAAGAGCAACTCTTGGTGTCAACGGTTTTCCTACATTTTGTAACATTACTTTATTACAGTGACCCAGTGGTATTAATTACCTGAAAAGGAACTAAAACATTTGTCTTTGACTTTTGCACTAGAGTTTACCTTATACTTTTATTATAGCATTAACCTAAACATTTACAGAATGAGTTGGATTATAGCAGTAAATTTATGAAACTATAACAGTATTTGAATACTGATAGTATTTCAAACTGAAACCCAAATATTAGCGGAGACAAAACCAAAGAACGTCACAACTCGAGCCAGAACCATACGTCCGGATGCTCAATAATCACGTCATGCTGCATCGTTGCAATTTGGAGATACATAAGCAACTGGTGTATTACACCGGGGGAAGCCAAAAAATTTGCCGGGGCAGCCTAGATATTATATAAAGGGGAGCCCAACCAGGTGTATAATATATTTTTGCTAGAGGGTACCCTAAAATGTCCCACCCTACCCCACATTGCAGACGCCATAAGAGTGCTTAAGAGTG
>JASANE010003295.1:0-53823 GCA_030248225.1 Trileptium ribeirensis | reverse complement strand
TATATGTGCTCGTTCGTGCATATACTACACGAGAGAAAAAAAGGGGCGATTCAACGGGGCAAATGAAACCCCTGGGATTTTCGGGGGGCTGAGGTGAAATTCGGTTCCAGGACGAAGAACAGGGCCGAATGATACCAAACACGAGGGGGTTAGGCGCAGTGTCGGGTCGGGACCCACATTTTGGTTCCGACATATATATGTATGCAGGTCCTTAGCGGGCTTTCCCGCACTAACGGTTGGGCGGAGTGACGCCCGCCGGGTATCATCGGACTCGCCCCGGAAAGGCGATTCAAATGAGGGGTGATTTCCCCGCTCTAACGGCAGCGCTTAGAGGGGCACTAAAATCACTACAAATAGAGATCGTGTCGATGGTGGTAGGGGCGCTTTTGTCAGCCGTCCCGGGTTAACGGGGCAACAGACGGAGACTCGCCGGGTATATTTGGAGGTGTCTCGGCGTGGCTAATGTGATGTCTTGCGATTTGCCTGCTTTCGAGTTAGGCATAAATTTTCGGGTGTTTTGTACTCACCTTCAGTTGGGTTTTCCAGACTAGGGGCACTTGAACGGGTTATAGCGAGTTAGCGAAAAGTCGAACCGAGGCCCGCCGTACTCGCCAAAGGCAGGCGCGTAGAATGTGGGGTCGCATGGGCGCATTTAGGGTCGAGGGTCAAATACGGGGTTGGTGCAAACTGACGGAATTTAGTGTCGAATTTTCATAGTGCGTTAGAAAACGGAAAATGACTCCTATAATAGCGAAATGACTGGTCAGGTCGAGACCCACCTGGTCTCGTTAGATGCCTCAATGGGCAGATTACTTGCAAGCACCCACAATTCCAATCAATGATTCGACGGTAAGAAGAGAGACCAGTCGCTAAAGCGCTGATCGAGCGATTCTGGGGGCGATCAAGGTGCTATGAAAAGGGGGATTCGTCCGGGGGGGGCGGAAAAATATAAGTACTGGGGCATGAAAATCAAGTAGCACACATACACATCTATCTCTATATATCCACATGTACATGCATATATACCTGAGTTATTCCCACTCGGAACCATGGTCATTAGCCAAACCTAGCGTAAGTAATGGCTGCTAGTTGAACGTTCACCTGTTTGTCCCCAAGATATCTCATGAAATCCTCCAGCGATTAGCGACATTTTGACCTCCTTTGAAAGCCCTAAAATTCTCCAAGTACTCGGGATATTTCCGGGAAATCTCAACCGTTGGACGGTTACGGGCCGGTAAACGAGCCCGATGTCCGTTGTTTAAGAATAATCGGAAGCTACCGCAACCCATTTGGTTCAGCTTATTTGTGCGACCATTACGCTATAAAATGCTTAAACCGGGTAAAATCGATACTCTCGGTTTTGATCACTTGTGCGGTAATGGTCTGGCTCAATCGACCAGTGGCCATCTATTCCCGGACGGTCATAAATTTGAAGTTTTAATGGGGGAATAGGGGTTGGTAGTCGAGTTCCGTTCAGGTTCTCTGTCCTGGCTAGTTAAACACTCTCCTACAGTCCCTGCCTTTCTGAGTTTAACCAAATGATCGAAACCAGTTTCCTCTGGGCTCACTTGAGCTCGTCCAAGTATACGATAAATCATGCAATGGCAAAGGTTACACAAACGAAAAGGATATAGCAGAGGCAAAATTCTTAACAGTAAGCAACGCAATTATCCAAAACCATGGCACCGTGCAACACATGAAAATTTTGTTCCCGCAATCCATGTCTGGTTCGATTTGAGGTGCGTTTAAGTAATTTGAACGTCGAAATCTTGTAAAATACACGTAACGGGCCGGAACGGTCCTGTTACATATATATTAAACTTAAGCCACGGTGCACTGCATTGAGTTTTTGAAGAATTTATGGCTTGGACATTGAGCAATTTCAGGCAGACAACCGATGATTAAGAAAAATTTTACCGCAGCGAATTGAACCTAGATAATCATTGTCAGAGGCTTGTACGTTAGTTAGCCACTGCGTCATTTAGAAGCTGTTGCTAGGCCCCTTAAAAACGTCACGAAGCGGACGAACAACACACGCGCCTACACAATATCAGTTAGCGTGTCGCACCGGAAAGTGCAGTGTTAAAAACATGACTCCATGAGCACAGGCATTAAATAGTTGCCTGAAAAATGGCTGATGAACATTTTTAAGCATATTGTCAATATGAATATGAGCCCATATTGCGTATTGTCAATCGGCTAAACGTTTACAATACCAATAGTTATTTTTAATTTTGTATGGTGATATCATTTGTTATTTCTTCATATATCTCTGCTATATTTAAAACAATCTGGCCCCTCCAGACGTGCCCGGCTGTCTCACATCGTGTTGAAACATGCTGCTAAAATTACTAGTGTTTCTACTTCAGCCGATCGCTGCCATATAATGCGGCATTTACGTTATGAAACGCCCGCCATGTAAAAAAATTTGTCTCTGTGTGGTGATGACTATACCATGGTACTCGGAAGGATATACAATTCAGCGCAAGTAATGGTGTCGTGGACACCATCTACATTACACTATGGTGTCTTTGACACCGTATGGTTCAACAGTTATTTAATAAAAAGCGGGAAAATTTAGCTGAGTGAAATTTCAAATTATTTACGCTAAACTGATTAACCCATAAACCATTCCGAGTAAAGCTTTGCATAGCAAGTAAATGGACAAATCTATTACTGTATAAACTCCCTACAACGAAAAAACAAGGCATCTTCCCAAAGGACTTTCATCACCAATAGCTAGAACTTTATGGTGTCCATGACACCATATATAAATGTTGATGGTGTCCGAAACACTTATTATATATATATATATTTGCTTAGAATATGGTGTTGTATTAGATTCTGTACACTATATCGTTAAAGGTGTTACACAGGCTGTACGTGGACAAAACTTCCGCTTGGTGGGCAAGTTGTAACGTAAACGCCGCATAAGCAGAGCTGGTCAGCTGCACGGGAACAGGATTTTTCTTACCGGCGCCCCAGGCTGTTATTTAACTGGTTGCATAATTTTGTCAATCACTGAGTCAATTTTGGACTGGCCTGCAGTCTGAGTCAATCTTGACTCAGTGCGTGTAAAATCTGACTCTGACGCAGTCAATTATTGAATCAGTTGCTGAGTTAAAAACATTCTTTCAGATTGGACCAAGGTGTACTTTGCCAGTGAGTCGGTCGGGTTTCACTCGAATTTATGCCATCAGTTTTTACAGCACAGTTGTGAAAATTTTTCTCTATGCTATGCGTAAAGCCAAAAAATGAAACTGATGTATGTTAGAATTTTTTATTTAACGCGTAACACTATATATAGTTGTGAGTCTAGCTTTATACTTGCTCTGCTCCGATGATTTTAAACCTAATCTCTCACAAGACTCACACTAATTCGAAAGTTTTTAATTTAGAGATAACGCGTGAAATTTTGTGGGGACAGACTAACCAGGGACCTATGGCGCGGGGAAGCCAACTAGAGGGCAGCTGCATGATAGTGGTGCTCGACAAATATGGGGCGGCCCTACTCCCGGTTCATATGATTTGGCTTTATACCAAGTTTTTCATATTTGCGGTGATTTTTGTACAAATTGTGAGGTGTTTTTAAACGTGAATACAGAAATCGATGTAAATGTATTTAAAGTACTAAAATGATGCCAGAAAGACTATTCATATTACTACCTAAACTTTGGAAAAACTGAGAAATAATCAGCATGTTTTATGAAAAGGATTAAGTGATATAGTTTGCCAAAAAGTGAAATATATATATATCGTATGCAGATGAAAATACACAAACAATAGTGGCAGCGGTGGCGTACATTACGAATCCTTACTAATCCTAAGCTTATGTTTTTATATGAGACATACATTAAGAACTTAGTCAGCGGCTACCACCAACCAAACCGCACTGTCTAAGTGTTTTTCTAACGATAATGTAGCACTCCTCATGGTTACCTGTGCCACGACTTGGAATTCTGTTTTAAATGAAAGTAGCAAATTTTAAATTTATAACAATCTGAACCGACTGTTGTTTGCACATTACAAAATTGGTTTTTCAAAATTACAGCCCGTCGCGATGTCGGTTACAGTAGTTAAGAGATTATCGTTCATGAAATATGTCTTAATGGTAGTTCCTAATGTGCATCAAGTTCTATCTTTAAGCAAATGTGCTGTCATAGATTGCTCTCATCAACCCTAGTCGAATGGTACCCAATATGATCATATTCCGAAGAAAAAACTTTTGGGTTCCCAAAGGGAGACCATTGTGACCTCAAAAAATCGAAAAAAAAATTTTCAAGGATGTGGGTAAAATGATTATTTTCTGAACCGCCTCATCGAGCTGAATCGATGATACCAAAATCAGCACTGTATCTTCAAATTTGACCAAATTCTGGCCGGGAGGATAACGGAAAAGAACCCAAAATATTGTTAGGGCCAATCAAATTGATGGGCGTGACGTTTTACGCTGGTATACCGTTCTACATATACTAAGCCTACTCATTAACCGTTACGCAAGTCGAAAAAGATAGCTAAAGTCTCTTTACTAGATGGTGTGGACGCTTGTAAGCAGTTCCATTTACTTTGCGTCGTAGATGTTACCATACGTTGGATCTTTGGTGTACGTTGCAGAATGAACTAGGCGGTTCCCTTTACTGGGACTGTTTTTTCCGCTAGACAATTCCCTTAAATACTGGGCACCGTACACGTAAAGACCACTAGGCGGCTCCCTTTTACTAGACGCTATTGCAGCCTGTAAGCGGTTCCTTTTACTTTGCGCCGTAGATATTACCAGACGTTTCATCCTTGGACAACGTTGCAGAAGAAACTAGGTGGTTCCCTTTACTGGGCGTTGTATAAGCCACTAGGCAATTCCATTTAGTGGGCGTCGTAGACGTAGAGACCTCTAGGTGGCTCGTGGCTCTCTTTATTTACTACATACTGTAGAAAACTGTAAGTGGTTCCGTTTACTTTGCGCCGTAGATGTTACAAGACGTTTCATCGTCGGTGGACGTTGCAGAAGAAACTAGTCGATTCCCTTTACTGGGCGCTGCAATAGCCACTAGGCTATTTCCTTTGGTGGGCTCGCTAGACGTAGAGACCACTAGGCGGCTCGAGGCTCCCTTTACTACACGCTGTAGAAGTCTGTAAGTGGTAGCTTTCGTTTAATTTGCGCCGTCGATGTTACCTGTGCTGGGTACGGGGCGGGCAGCCTCCCTGGATGCCGCGAGCTTCCATTTAGGTGGTTGGTAGGGCGGTAGGGAGGTGGGATGCAGGAGCGGATCACGTCCTTTTCGTGCAGCGAGAGATCGCTGGCGAAGAATCCGCTATCAAAAAGTTTACAAGATTATAGTGGCTTTAAAACGCAATGCGATAAATATGTTGAACTATTAAGGATGCAATAACTTATGGACCTGGAGGGCCTGAAAAAACGTATTGAACCCGCGGGTACGGGCCTAGTGGCGGTGGACAGCCCATTGATCTGCACGGGTAATCGCGGGCTCAATGACTTCTGCCGGGCACACCTCTGGTGCAGCCAAATAGGCTACTGCTGGAAACCCACTTCAAAATGCACATGTAGTTGCCAAATTTACTGGGTCTGGCTGGGAAGAAAGCGGCAATGACTAAATCTTCAAAAAATGAAACAGCTGTTATGATATCGCGTTTAGAGTACAACGCAGTTGCGGACTATTTCTACACATACTGTGGTTACACTAAACCCATTATTCTCGTGCTCCATTTCTTGATCGACACTGCACGATATGACCGCGGAATGGAATTAGACCGTCATAGTCTGCTAATCATTTACACCCAATGTAACAGTTCAAATACATAGACGACATACTCGGACCAAATCTTCATTTGTGTGGCAACTTCTTACATTACATTTTGTATCTGTTTTTAATAATTTGGTACATGCCTAGCAGGGAGTAACCCGAATTCCGGTTCCGGCGAAAATCGTGTTCCGGTTGCGGTTCCGGCAAAGGGCAAAAACTATACCGGAACCGGAATTTCGGTTTAAAAATTGTTTGAAATTTTCCACATTTTTGCTTCATCTTTGATCCAAGCACATGTAATATATATAAACATAAGTTCAGTAGGAATTTTTCATAACCTGCAAGAGTTTGTTAAAAATCAAAACCAGGTCGATGCTTGTAGCAACTATTTTGCACATTCAGAAGTCTCCGGGTTACGTTCGAATTAAACCAGTTCAACTGGGTAACAGAATATGGCTTATGTAGAAGTACTTAGCATATGCTTGGCTAATATAAATTGCGTCAAGCACCAGCCAGTGCGATTGTAAACTTTGTAAATCAGACGAAATTGAAGTAAAGTAACGTTATCTACAACGCAGCCAGAAACTGCTTTCTTGGCAATGAACTGGATTTATTGAAACTGTAGTACCACAGTTTGTCTTATTTATAGCATTCTGATTAGAAAGTTATCATTATCATATAACTGACGGGCACTGTTTGTCCAACGCTAGCCTAAACAGTGTATCTTACCACTGATCGGAAAATTACTTTTTATCTATTATTGTTCTTGGAATCATATAAACCAATAATTTCAAGTTTCCTACAGTAACGGACGTATGTGTAGCAAAGGGAGGCGAATGGGGACAGAGCGAAAGTGTTTATTTTACGCTCCATGCATTGTAAGCACATTCAATTCGACGAGGTATACGCAAGCGTGTATAGTAAAAGGTGTTTTGCTCTGGGTGTCCAATAAAACGACATATTGATCGATAAATAAACATTATTAGCTTCCTCAGTCTCTTTAAAGTTTCAGAATTAATGCCATCGCAATATGTTAAGTCTAATGTAAAAGTTATTTCAATGCATTTAAATCGACTATACCTTAATTTCTTCCTTCAACTGTATTACTATATATAAATTTCGAAGACCAGGTTCCGGTTCCGGTAAATTTCAGTTCCGGTTATTCCCTTATGTCCAGCTAGCGCTTGCCCCATAGCGTACTAAATTTCAACGAATTTTTGAACTAAACCTAGAGCTTTATATAAAATCATAAATGATTACTACAACATATTCTTACTGTGTGTTTTAAACACATTACTTTCTTTGAAATCTTCCGGCATGTAACTTTACAGTTCAATAAATTCGGATATGTGTTTATTGTTGAACGTGGAAATTTAAAGAAATGCATTACAGCAGTCCATAAGAAGTTGTTTTGATGCTGCCGGTTATCCGGTACAACCCAAAATATACCAACATTGTTATTCCCGACTTACGAGTGAAAGCATTTTAAATTAATGGTAAGACGTGTAAATAGCAAGCCATGATATTTATTATTTTGCCGCGGCTTTATTAAATTGTTTGAAAAATAACAAGACAAAATGAATGTTAAAATTTGATACTAGGTATGTAACAAGAAAATTTCAGAATATAAAATTTGTCATATGTTTACCAGCTATAACTTTCATATAAAAAGACAAAGAGGGTCGCGACACTTTTTATTACTATAACGACACATTATATAAAATTAAAGTGTAAACTAATTTGCGTATTTACATTATTTGAATAACTAAATGTGGGCGTGTGATAACGTCTTTGATGACAGTTTTAGTACTACGATTTCGTTAACTTTGATTTCGCGGAACTGTCTTTCGTAAGCCGTCGAAGATCGTTTTTGTATTCATACGAACACCCATGCGTTTCGCCTGTTCTGTGCCTCAAACACACAGTTTTTCCACACCTTAAATTAATTAACAGTAACGAACTCTATAAAGATGCGATACAGTCACAAAACCTATACATTTAGTGCAATAGCAGTTGATACTGGCTCTACATGAAGCGATCAAATATTTACCCTGAGGACTGTATTTGATAGAAACAGTTGTGGCATCGCTACAGTAACTGGCTTCACCACAGTGGGTGGTGCGGGCCCTCGCATTTTGCGGTGACCCCAGGCGAAATTTTTGGCTTCCCCTAGTAAAAACAACAAATGACATATTTTACAAAAAGCCCTTTCTCAAATTTGATTAATTTCAGCACAAAATTGGTTTTATCATCAATAGACGTATTTGCACCATTAACTATTTTAGCGTTTTTCGACGAAAAATATTAATTTTTCAAATTTCTTTAGAATTCGAACCCCCATTCGTCCCCAGTCCGCGACCCCGGGCAAAATTCGGCGCGCGCAATTCCGAACCAGGGCCCCCGGTTGATGTCCCTGGTACAATTTTCAGTGAATGGAGAAGCCAGAGCAATGTAGTACAAACAAGTATAGTTGCAAATGTAGCACGAATCTTGGGCCCAAGTATAGCTGTGTCCAATAGGAGAATGGATGTTTTGAACAGCGCATTAGCTATCATAGTTTGCCAATAGATGTTTCGCAACAACTACTATAAATTTAGAAAGAACAGGGAGGTATTTAACACTGGTCAAAAGTGCTTCATGTCGCCTTTAGTGGGATTCCACCAAGGAGGGGAAGCGGGCTGACAGCAATGTGCGGCCGTTGACCCCTATTGGCCATCTACCCCCCATGCTTGAATTCTTGAATTTTTGATTTTGAGCCCGAGGAATTTTTATCTTCGACAAACGTAAGGTGCAATTTTAGCAGTTATTGCCTATCTCAGTCACAAAATGCAGTAATACTGATGCAGACATGTGTTTAAATCGACACATTATATATACATGATACACACATAAAAATATGAATTATACATAGTACACACATACTATATAAAATATTTTGCCCCACCCCCCGGATCTCGGAGTCAGACTCGACCCCGAGGGGCCCTATTTCTAAAAACCCGCCAGAACCCTGAAGTTAGCAATACATTTGTTCCAGGCAGCTACGATCCAACGGTTCCTGCATAGTATCTTGCAATAACTGCCAGTGTATTGATTTGTTAATTCCAATATACAACTTGCACACGAAAATATTACCCAATTTTGACTCTGAACTTCTTCATAAACTGACGGATATTTAACCTACGGGCGGTAAATTTTACACAATTTGTTGTTTGATTTCACTGTGCAAGTTTGAAACTTTACGCTTAAGTAATGTAGGTTCAACGCAGTAAAATGTAGGTAGAACTTAATGTTTAATAATTAATAGGTCCTTTTGGCACCCCATTTTGTGCTCCAATCTCCTATCCGCCACTTTAACAAAAATTGTTGGCCGACAAAGTTGTAGATCTTATCCAGGCGAGCATAAAAATATGCAAGATTTTTTGATACGAGGCCTGTGTTTTGAGATATAACTCAAACATATTTTGCCTCCGCCACAAAACTTGGGAATACCTCTTTCAAAGGGGCGCACCATACCACATGGATGGGTTACATAGATGGAACCTAATGGGTTGACGTGTCAGACTATAAGCTATCATTATGCAAAAAACCGCATGGGAATATCTTCATTCGTTTTTGAGATATTTAGAAAAAAAAACTAGCCGGATAGACGGACACGGTAAAATGTCTCAGTGCGGATACAAATAAATACACGCTCGCTTCGCTCGATGCGCAATTACTATAAAAATGCCAAAATTTCATTTTTGTTGCCAAATTTAAAAGTAATTATAGTGCTATACAGCGGCTCACAAAGGTAACATCTGTAATCCACTTTTAAAACATTGAATCCAGTTTTTATCCGGTTACATATCTTTATAAGCCCATCGATTGCCACAAACAAACAAGAAGCTCACTGATACATCTTTGATTTTACCTTATTGATAGGGCAAGGTTCAGTTTGCCGTTAAAGTTTACTATTTCCGCTAAATTTGCAATTGTCCTAAATTGTGCAATATTCTATTGCAGAAGTGTCCTGCCATAATTGCTATAATTTCGTCCAATGACGACGTCTGCTTGAACTATCAAGTGAAAAAATTATTAATTGGGACTGATCAATTTTTTATTAAATATAAATACTTCTAATGTCGTGATTACATAAGTATAATTTTATGCCTAATTGTATTCTCCAGGGCAAAAAGTGATATTTTTCCAAGCAGTTGCGAACAGGCGGGATTATTTTTTTCTAAGCAGATTAATTAATAAAAATTCTGCTGAGTACTGCTTGGAGTAGCTTTCCTAAGCTTGCCGTAATGGTAGTTCTTGGCAGCTTGTAGGGCTACGAGTATTCACATAGTATTATTGTTTTCTTTTAATAGGCCCTTACTAGGATAATTGAGTTGCGTAGTTTGTCAAAATATGACTGATCCAGCGTGACTCATAATATTAGGTCAGCCCCTCGATGTTTGAGGCTTCGTCCTGGAATGTCTCACGGGTTGTCATATGCATAATATGAATAAATTACTCATCACTGTTAGAACTGGCTGGAAGTACGAGGTCACAGGCCGATGAGTTGAGAGATATTCCTATCAAAATAATTACATCAAGTTTACAGCGTTACTGCAAATTCAGTTAGTATTAGGGTTTGGCCGAACTTTTAATGTTGATCTACCTAATAAAATTTTAGCTTTCGCTGTGAAAAATTGCACATAATACGCTTTCGCAAGTATACATAACTCATTTTGTACAGAAAAATATGCCTCTATAATACAGTACGCGACAGAAGTGGCCGTGGTATTGCGATCGAGTGGTATCCACTGGAGATATCAAAACTATTTAAATTAAAAATAAATTCTTTATTTCGAGCAACTCTCGAGCGAGCGAAAGTCATTTTTGTCGGGTACTGTATAATGTTTGTCACGCGGCGGGTGTGTCAGGATGTAGAATTTGGGTGCAAGCCGGTTTTTCAATGGGCTCATAAGAGCCAAAATACACAAAACGGCAATATCTCGGCGCCCGCTCGAGCCGTATGGGTGTTATTGGTCTCGTTTTGTAGAGTCATTATTTATCCTCTGCGTCGTTGTTTACCAAGTCTCTAAATACGTAATAAGCGGGTATATCTATTCCACTATTAGTGCAACATCGCTGATATTTAGTTCATTTTGTAAATTGATGCTCAATAGACCTGTGTACGTCTCGCTAAATTGTGTGTTCAACACTCAGTATTCACCAGCTTGGCGACGAGCCTAGCCAGGCTACTAGTTACTGCTCTATACATACCTACAGGCGTAATCGCTTTAGCTGTATGTAGTAAAGTTTTAGTCTTGAAGTTCAGTTAACGTCAGCGGAGAACATGACGGTGTAGTGGAAAATTATTGCTCTGATTCTGTCACGAAGGTAAAGCAATTATATAAGCACACTATCGAAAAGAAACAATCCTGAACAAAATCAATGCCTATCTGCATAAACATGATCCGCGGGGAAAATTTTCAGAAACTTTGTTGACATGGGGCTGTGATTCATCGGGAAAATTAAAAAACCAAATGATGAAGAAAATAGAAAAAAGAGGACAGATTTGAAACTAGATGAATAGAAGACAAAGCAACACCCAATGATCAACAAAGAATGTTAAGTATTCGTGGAATTGTGGATAAAGTATTTTTTATAGTCATTCTCACAGCAAAAGTGTGGATTGTGTTTTCAAGGAAACGTATTTTGCAATTTTCTAGCTAATAACTGCAACATAATATGTAGATTTCAAAGCGACAAGAAACAAAACAAATGCAGTGAACCGGCGTTAAGTATGGTATTAACCTTAATGGTTGTCGACGGGTGAAACACAATAATGTATTAGCAGTACATGTTAAACATGTAAGCGCCATCTGGTGCATGAAGTTTTTCTATACTCTGAGGTCTCGAATTTTTATACTTTGGTGTCAGTCGGCTTGAAAAAACGTTGTTATAGCTGTTGATGGGAACTCGTCTGCATTTTTGATCCTGGAAGAGTTAGCCTAAAAATGTTGAAGAACGTGTTATCGCCAAAACAACAGTTTAAATTCGTTTCTATGTTCTGAGAATTTCGGGTGAAAAATCATTAGAGGAGCGAAAACACAACATTATGTCAGTTAGATTTTATTTCGTGTCGAGTAAAGAATTTATAGCGTAATTTATCCATCAATATAGGGAAGAGTTATGCTTGACACAAAGAGGCAAAAAGATTTTTTGCACAGTTGACAGCCATTTGAAGATCTGCTAGTACTGTTTCAATATTGTTGAACACTATTACAAAGTATATATTAAGGATTAAACTTATTCAGGGCCGTCGTGCGTCCATGAGTTCGAAACTTCCGGTCTTTTTCAGTTTTTCCCGTCATTTTTCCCAATTATCCCAGTGGAATTGATCAGCTTGTGAGATAAGAAGTAATTATTATAAGACAGATTTCGAAATTGATTTCACCATTTTCAGATGTGAATTGTTTTTGTTACAATACAAAATTGTCAGCTTTAACACGCCGTAATCTCAGTGTATTGTTTCAGCCAATTGGTTTGTTCACAGAATACTTACTCAAAAAAGCAGAATGACTAGTTGCATCCGTCAAAGCAGTAATAAATGAATATTTCTAACAATAAGATTTCAGGGGTGATCAGAGAAACAGAGTTATCAGTTGTGACTTCTGCGTTAATTATAATATACCGTGAATGGGTGGCACGCGATCCAACCAACATAGGTTGCATTAGTTCGAAAAACTACCGTTCTAAAATAACAACAGTAGCAAGAGAGGGCCAAACGGCCTTGATAAAACCAAGCCATTGCATTCAGCATACCAATAAGTATAGACCATTCTTGATGCCCCGTACGCAATACACACCCAAACTACTAATCAGTGAAGCTCGCTTGCGAGCCACAAATCGAGTGGTGAGAACAATCCCCCGAAGTCTGTTGTAGAAAGCACACACAAACAAAGCCTGCACACTGTACGCAGGTGCAGCATTATATAAACCGTGAGTGATGAGTCATAATAATAAATATTATATCGAATAATAACCAACCGACACTGAAACGTATTCGACAGGCTCAATTTGAAACCGCAAGCATTACAGCGTTGTTGTGACTGGGAACTTTGTGGCTTATGAGTACGACTGGCCGAGCCAGGCGGAACATTTCCAGCGGCTGCTGAACAAGGTATTGACGAAGAGAGCAAACATGATATTCCATTAGCTGTATTGTTATTAGTCGAGGCGGCAGTATTATTATTTGTAGTCACTTGCATAGGGCCGTAGGTTGAAGACAAACCAAGCGTTCCACCAATCACGTTATAACCACGTGAGGAAGTCCACGACCGGTGATGATGGTCGGTATAAGACTTACGTTTTGACCATGGCGGGCGACTATTTAATGTTCCACCGGCCTAGAACAACAATGTCATTGAACGATTGAATCTACCTACATGTTAAAAGCTACAAACCAACATTCACAAATTTTCCTTTCTACAACGCTACTATCTGACTACGGGGTAAACAAAGCATGGCAGAGTCGTACCAGCGATGAAACCAGATGGCCGGGTCAATTCGGGTCACGAGATGTGACGCGGAATTCACCCAGTTTGATTTAGCCCAAAACAATTTATTCTGTGTCCTGTATGTATAGTCAACATGACACTATAGAATCTCAATTGCTGAAGAACTAAACTCTGCAATTATAATAGTTATTAAAAACTGACCAGAAGACGGTAACATTATTTGATACAAAATCGTGGTGGTTGACAACGTCCTCAGCGTGCAGCCTGTAAACAAGACTTGTAGCGCTGTATAGCAGTATGTCACCTTCACCTATTTTCACAAACGAGTTTAGTTCTAAAGGACTAGCAATTCGCGTAGAAATCATTTCAAACGCTGAGAAAATGACTTCCAAAAGCATCGAAGTAAATTGAATACCATGTATACACTCACTTTCGTCAAGAACTGTATGTAGTCACTGAAAACAACTTTTATAACCGTTAAGTTGAAAACCCTAAGCCATGTCAAATATTAACTGGCTTAATTCGAGTTAATTAATCCGCTGGCACCCTGGCTTCTCCAAACTATCAAAATCAAAGCTGGGGGCATGATCTGAGGATCCCCCAGCACGGAACTGGAGGAGACGAAAATACTTGGGGTAGGGGGTGGGCGGCAAATCCCACAGTTCAACTGGGGGAACCCAGTTGAACTGGAGGAAGATAAAGTACTACATCCATCAGAAAACGTCAAAAATGTTTCACCTGGCAATTGTGCTTATTAAAACTGGACAGTCCAGTGGTTTTTAGCTCCGCAGGGGAAAATTTGGGATTTTGGCCAAAATTGGGAAAATTCGCATATTTACTAACCTATCAGACACAAATTTACTCATTTTTAGTGGAGCAAGAAAGTACCTGGGGAGATAAACTGGAAGAGACAAAAATTTATTTGTGGGACTTGGACTGCCGGGGGGCTCTGGAGGGACGTCGAAATACCTGGGGGCCCCATATAGGAGCAGCGAGGGTGTTGCTGTGTACGTTTGTAGTGTTTCACGTGTGTTCCACAGCATCGCACTAGAATATACATAGTATAATACGTGCAAAAGTCATGCAATAGCTCGGAGCCCATGAACAGATTATCCATATGAGCATTCGGCTTAAATGTAATCGTCCTAGCAGGTATTCGCGTAAAATGGTCAGGCAAGATCAAGAAATTGCACATTTGGGAATTGTATATTATTTAACGATATCTGTCTTCTTTGGCAAATGGCTGCAATTTTGCAAACGGAGTATTCTTGGATCGATTAACGATAAACAAGATTATGTCATTCTTTTCATCCTAGTGCCATAGTTACTGCATGGTGCCCCCTGCTCCCATTTCAATAATGCGTGAGTAAACTTAACCTGCACAAGCCGACTATCCATTTTATTTCGAAAAAATTGCGTTACCGAACTCTATCAACTCAAGCAACAATTTGCTGTTTCCTGTTCGCGAACATTAAAATTGTTTGCGAACGAAATTTTATCGCTTTTGAATTTTCCAAGGGTTATATTCGCGAACATAATGACAAAATACAGGACCCTTTCGTTTATACCGTCGCATTTACATTGAATTTGTTCGCGAACAGAGAGTAATCTTAGGTTAAAACTTATTGTCGTGGAATTGTTATTGGCCCATTGCGAATCACTACTTCTGGGCTAGCGATGAATCAAATCCCCTTTATTACTTGTTCGCTAACAACGGATGTGGATTCGACATTGGGTTTTACAAAATAGGATAGTTAGTGGGCGCAGGCTAAGTTTAGTCGCGCATGAATATAGCGCGACTAACATTAGCTTGAATCTATAATTTGTTGCAGTGGTAAAGTTGGAATAGACAATGCCATGGCAGCATCGAGGGTCCAAGTTAGATCAGGACGTGCATGTTATTTTAGTTTTTCTCAACATAACCCCAATTATAACACTAGTAACTCTATCGAGATTGCGGAAGTGAAGCATAGGTACACATACGCCTTTTGCGTGCACAGCCAATCAGCTCTCGATACCATGCGTCGATATGGTATATATTATGGATATCACACAATACCGCACAAGTTAGAACAAAACTAACACCGGCAATAAGTTTACCATGCCCCAAAACCCACAAGTGCAGACTGTCAGCCTCCCAGGGCGTAACAATAAAATTAGGAATTTTGGATCGATGAACCATGGCAGCACTATATCCCTGTACCCATTGAACCATAGATCGCAGAGCAAAATCAACACCAGCAATGAGTTTGCCATGCCCAAGAACCACTAAGTAAAAAGTTTTATCTGCCCAGGACGTCAGAACAGATTTTCGAATTTTGGGTCGAGGAACCACGGGGGTGCCATGCCTCGAGCCCCATGAACCGGTGCCGTAATCGAAAAACAAAAAATAAGCATCGGCATTCACCGTTTTACTGTGAAATAAACCCAACCAGAGAAAATGATTCGAAAGTTAAGATAAAAATAATCTTGCTTCCGTGAAGGTTACTAAAATGGAATGAAAAACCATCATTTTGACCTCTGACCCGAATCATGGGGGCGCCATACTCCAGTAAACATTGAACCATGGGTCATAGAGCAAAACCAAAGCCGGAATGAGTTTCTCATGCCCGAAAACCCCCAGGTAAAACTTATCAGCCGCCCAAGACGTCAGAACAAATTTTCAAATTTTGGGTCGAGGAACCATTGGGACGCCATACCCCCGTACCTGAAACCCCATAAATACAGAACCGGACCGAAAAACAAAAAAAAGAGGCATCGGCATTTATCATCTTACTATGAAATAAAACCATCCAGAGAAAAAATTCCAAAGTTAAGATAAAAATAACATTGCTTCCGTGAAGGCGGGGCCAAAAACCCACATTTGGACATCTGAACCAGACCCCAATTTAAAAAAAACAATCGGGCGGTAAATAGACTATGCCGGTTCGAATGAGCCCAAGATCATGAAAATCGGTTAAGGAGTTCCCGAGTTATTTCCGATCACACACACACAGACGGAATTTAAAAGACTTCTCCCCTGCAACACACAATCTCCACTACGTTTTGATTACTGAAGTTTAAATCAATCAAAACTAAGAATGGCAATTTGGAACTATGGGTAGACCGCTTTACAAGGATGCTAGTCAGGTATGGATCGTTTGTATGTATATTAATTATACCGTTAATGATTCTCGTGGTTGCGTATTCAAATAACGATATGAACAGCTTAAATCGATTAATCAATCCACTCAGTACGTAAAGCAATGCACATTGCAGAAATACTGTGCAATTTAAGTAGATAAATATGTTCAGACGACACAGGAACATGAGAACGCGAAATATATTACGGGCTTTTGCCTCAAATTCAAAACTGAAGGAGTATTAAAATTCTTAATCACACCAGAATTCGGCACTTAAAATTTGAACTAAAACTACAACTACTGCATTCGTTAATACAACTTTGCCACATAATATTTTGAAAACTACGGTTAAAGGTGTGAAAGTCCCATGCTGTGTTTCGCGGCCTAAAGTTCATAACAGGTGGCCCATTTCCAAAGTGATAATATACCCGACCGATGGGGACTTAAACTGGTAGTCAACATACATTGTACGAGTAATTTTTATTTTAGATACGGCAATAGCTAACCCATCGTTCACAGAGCAGCATCCAGTTAATCTGTAATACCAGGTTGTCAACCAGTGGATTTTATTTGATATTCAACAGCGTTTCAATGTTTCTTCTGCGACTTTTCAGAACTTTATGCTTGGTTATTTATATATTGACATTGAAATCCATACAAAATAATTACTTAGTGTTACCTGTATACTTTACATCTCAAATTAAAAACAGGAAAAATTTATATTTTGTAACTGGTCAATATTTTTGACACAAGGGAAGTAAACATTACTAATATAATGATCAATGATTGATGAACTTTGTTTCGAAAAATCATTTTTGTTATAATGACGAAATTTAGATACGTTACTTTTGCTAATACTACACTATAATTTACTGCCATCTAGCCATGCCACCATGTATCATTAGCGAACACGTCAGATCAGGTCATCGGGTTACAAAATAGTGACCCAGTTCCATCTATGAGTCGTGCTGTTATTAAACAAATAAAATTTGTTTCAATTGGAAATGACGATGAAAGGACACCAAGGAGGATTCTTGATAACGAAATGGCTATTATAAATAAACCAGAACCGCTAACAATCAGGTTTTTAATCGTGATAAATAATGTGGACGAGTTCTCAGCAAAGCGGTGTTTCGCCTTATCATCATAGTTCCTACAATGTTCGTTAGCGGTTTCAATGAGATATCTCTAGTAAGATTACTGTATTGATATGGCGTATTTTTTGCCTGTCAACATTTAGTACACCACTTTTTCTGTATTTTACGCGTTGCCTTCCAGAAGCACTGTTGAAAGTCATGCAACGCCAGAGCCTTGCTGAACTGAGCTTTATCAATAACTGTTGACGTCGCAGATACCGGAATAACGTACATAATACGCCTTTTGAACGAATGAAGATCGAACCACAATCTTGAACAAACTTAATAAACCGCATCAAAATTTCGAACAAAATTCAAACACAGCTCGAACAACATTTTGAATTTGTCGAACGAACAGAACTGATTTCTAGCGAGTACTGTACGTTTGTAAAGTTACGGATAGAAAAAAGCATTTTTTGCGAATCGTTCCGGATAATGTGTTCCGAAAACTCCCTAATAGTAATTTCTGTTAATTTTAGCGAAAAATTTGCTTTTATTTGTGTCCGGAACTGAATAATGTGTGGTGGATGAATGACATTTTAAGGACGAAAAGGAGTGAAAAACCCTTAAAAACCAAATTTAGGTGTAATCGTTTATAATGGTTGAACTGATTTGATTCAATAATTATTATTTCACTATATATCTGGCTTCTCCATTCGCAGAAAATTTTGCCAGGTGGCATGAACCATGAGTGTGGGGTACCGCATTTTGCCAGGGGGCATGAACTGAAAGGGCGCCTCGGCTTCAAAATCCAAATTTTCAAAATTCTATGTGTTTCAGCAAAAAACGACAAAATTAACAGTAATTTGTCTGATCGGTAACGCGGTGAATTCTGAGCGTTAAATATGTGCAAGAGAGGCTTACACTGCTATTGTGCGTCTAGTTACAAAGTGAGATATCAGCAATCTTGCTTTATTAGTTGAGGAGTTATTGGGGTTATATCCGGTTTAAATGGGCAGTTCCAGTTGTTCCCTGGTATATGAGTATATACATAGATTATAATATAGATCGATTGTATATTATCTGGCTTCTCCAAAGTGGGGGCCCCTGGCATTTTTATTTGCCTCAAGCAAAAACGGGTGCCCCCGGTTAGGACCCACACGGCAAAATTTTTGGCTTCACCCTCCTAAGAGCATGCCATAAATATCTGACCAAACTTTTTACAAAAATCTCTTTCCGGAGTTGAAATTTTACTAATTTCAGCAAAAATGGTTGAAACTTCTTAACCTCAATAAGGACGTTTCTGCACCGTTACTGAGGTTACATATTAACAATTTTAGTTTTTCGCTGAAAAATGTTAAATTTAAAAAATTGGTAAATTTCGACCCGCAGTTCAAGCCCCCCCTACGGCCTGTCAAAATTTTTAGCGAATGGTGAATCCAGATTATACCAATGTCTATTATAAATATTGCTTGATTTGTTTTTACCACTACAAGGTAATTGTGGTAGCGGCCGTTCCCAAGGAGATATAACCGCTTATTTCTTATTTAGGGGCCCAGAATATCCCTATAAATGTAAATTTCCCTACAAAATAAGCCCGAAACACACATATAGGTTGAGCGATTACGGACATTGAGAATGTGCACCATAAATAAAATATCAGGATAACTACAGGTTATATTTATAAAGGATTACAGTATATAACATAAATAGCTCTACAAAATGAGACCAATAACGCTCATACAGCATGAGCGGTTACGAAAATATTGCCGTTTTATGTATTTTGGGTCTGATGGACCCATTTAAAAATCCCCTTTCACCCAATACTGATTGCGGCGTATACAACGGCAATAGCAGGTCACTATTTGCAGACAGAGGATAAGTTGCTCTACAAAATGACCCATATAGCTTGAACGGTTGCGGAGATATTGCTGTTTTCGTGCGTGTCTTACGGCCCATACAAAAAACCGTTTTGACTCAATCCTACAGTGTAAACAGTAACAATAGTAGAACACCTCTTGCAGATACATAGAAAATGAGACCAAAAATGTACAGATATATTGCCATTTTCGTGTATATTGGGTCTCATGGGCCCATTTAAAACCCCATTTTTACCTAAATCGTCCATCCTGAGCGAGGCGCGTAGCAAAAAAATACATTGTTATAGATGCTTTCTGCGCTACATAATGAGCCCAATTTAGCTTGGATGTGTACAACGGCTGTCGAGATACAATAATTTGATTTTCTAGCCCCCTTGGTCCACTTTTTCGAGGGGGTGAAGACGTTGCAATGGGGCATCGCGCCTAACTAAAGGTCAAAAATGGATGCTTCAAGTTTTTAAATGAGCGATAGAACGAATCAATTGGTCCAGCCAATGTTGAGTTATGCGTGTCGCCCTAAAAACTGTCAAATTTCACCACTTTTACGGCTAATAAGAATTCTTCCCTCACTACACGTAGAATTCAATTATTATTACAGATCTCAGAAACACTGCAATAAAGTCACTTTTGAAGTTAAAAGCAACTTTTCAACCGGACATTAATCAAATCCAAGTTTTTATGTCTGTTAGGAGTTTTTACCGGGAATGCCAAAAAATTTGCGAGGGAAAACCAAAATTTTTAAGAAGGTCCCAGCGAGCTTCCGTTTATTCCGGGGATGCGCTCCATCACAACTTTGGAGAAACCAGTATATATATTGAAACTATATGGAACTCGCACAATATTGGTATTACTTCAATGTCGCGTTTAAATGGCAAACCCAGTTTTCAGGCCAAAATTATACCAAATTTACGTTTTGTTACTTTAAAATAGATGATATCTGGATCTTAGTGGCTTAAAAAGTCCACACTATGGTCCGGAGTTCATATGCGCGAATTTCACTCTTCTACTATCTAGTAAGGAAGATACTTTTATCCTCCTTTTTGTTAGGGTCAGCCAGATTGGCTAAAATTTCTACGAAAAGCAATTCACACGGTCGATTACAAATGATAGTATATGTTGAGATCCCACTGCAAAAACTTTTCCCTTGGTGTACAAAAACGAAAACTACAGCACTGATTTTAAGTAAAAATTTGGCTAAAGTTGTAGCTGTTGGCATCCATAGTTGTGCACGAACCCATCTTCGAATGTGGTTTGTGTCCAATAATCGCACATTCAGCCGATCCGCCTAGTTCTAAACGAAAACTAAATAGCTAAGGTTACCACAAAGCTTAATTATAAACTTAGACAAACGGGAAAGTATTTTGATAAGTCACGATTTCTGACACTCTGACAAAGCGTCTAAGGATAATATCGTTCTTAACGCCACACTAGTTATTTCTAAGCGTCTTTTCTAATCTGTACCCTCCAGAAACACAACGCTGCAGCAAAACGATTTGATGTTTGTTGGCTGCTCGCTCGAAAGGTACATTCAGATGTTTTATTGATATCGTTTCCGTTTCCGATTTTTTTAAGAAATATACTTAAACATTTTCTATGCAATTTAGGTGATCGTATTCTATTATTTATTGCGAAGCAATCATAATACATACTTCGCCAGTGCTAGAAACTACGACTTAAGAATTCATTGATAAAAATATTAGTGGATACCCATTAATAGAATGATTGATAGTTAAGTTGATGGCACTTGATGATAGATGTTAACTGATATTGTAATAATGAATTATATCAAATTTAAATATTGAAATATATATTGCAGAAAAATTTCCCTCACACATGTTGCGAGAGCTTAATAAGAAGCATCAAACTGCTATTTTGAACATTTTGTCATAAAGTTGTCTAACTCGCAAAATATAGTAAAGAAAACGGCAAAAGCTTACAACTGATCTTCTCGGTTGGTCGGACTGGAGAGCCTTCCTGGTTGCGGAGGCTGAAATATAAAATAATTATTGTTGATATCGTGACACAAAGAGAATATACACCAGAAAACTTATCTGATAACAAAAAGTTACGTAATAATCGTTTGTCAGAAAATCAAACTGTTTATATGCTTTAGTGCTTTTCATTCCCATATTCAATTTTGTTGAAAACCTGCACAAAAGTTGTTTGAGGATAAAATTGTTAGTGGCTAGTTAAACCTTATGCGGATACAACTTGAAGCTTGTTCGTTTGAACCACGACCGTCACTTATGGTGTACTCGACGAGTGTAGCAGAGAGTATGTGTGTTTATCTGGTAACAAATACACAGTACATTAATGGTAATGAAAATATGTCCCCCCGAACGTTCGCACTTAGTTCAAACAAAACATTTACTAAATTTTTAAATTTGTAGATAAGAAATTACACGTAGCACAGAAAAGGCGATTTTGATAATACAGAGTTTCCGAAAAAAGCAGTCATATCTGGCAGCGACTGCATTAATTTTTTTATACGAAATTATCACATTGCTATCGTAACGTGGAAATCTTCATACCTGTTGTTTAGCTTATTGCGTAAGTTTGTATTTAGCAAAACAGCGTGAAGCGCAGCGAGTGCGGTTATATTTTTAAGTTAACGTTTTGTTTAATCACCTGTAATAGGATATGTTCGATGTACATACCACCCTAAAATTTCTTGAACCCTGGAAGCATTGAAAATCCTAAATCCTCGTTGACACCAAACCCGTCCAAAACAATTAACAACGCATCAAGTATTTTCTAGTCTATAAATAATCAAACCATCGTATTCGGCCTACCGGAAAACCTATATATACAATTCTTATTGACCTGTACGCAATACGTAACCAAACAACTGAAGACATGCTATATTCTGGAAATTGGGTTAATTGACCCTAAACCCGTTAAAAACCCATGAATATGCACGCTGAACTTTAGGTAACCAAACCATCGTATTCAGCCTTCATACATACCTATATATTCTTGATGCCCTGCACGCAATATATAATCAAATGAAAACCCACTACCTACTGGAAATTGGGCTCATCGACCGTCAAACCCTTGAGCCCTCATAAAAAGTATAATATAGGCATGTTGAACTTTAGATAGCAATGCCATCCTACCCAACGTGGTTTATAAGATAATAGGAACTCATTGTATGGTAAAAACAAGCAACAACACGGCGAAATTCCGAAAACCGCTGTTTCTGACAAAGGGTCGACGAACTATATTAGAGGCCTACAGCAGCTCAGGGAATGGTCCAAGGGCGTGGTCAGCAAAGTTATAGATTTCAATAAGTTGATTCTGTTTAGGTCTCTATTTTTAGATGTGAAACCTGTGTCGGGTCATTTCACACTACGATGACCTTTTGGTCGGGGGGGGGGGTAAAACTGGATATTTTGGCCAGTAGCACATAAACGTGCAGGGAACTGGTAAAAATGTTATTTACGCGAGGAAGCGTCATTAGTTAGCTAGTTCAAACAAAAAAATTTTCGGCTTCACGCACGCCGTCAGAGGCTGGACATCCACATAAGTCCCAAATTGACAAAAATCGTAATGACTAATTTTACGACCTCTTTTTTCGGGTAGTGTCGTGGCTCCGTGTTCGCAGTTATGGCCCAAATTCTTTTCTATGCAGGATTAGTCAGGTCTACACAACATTTTTAATTGCACGATTTTCAAATCTGCTCCAATCATGGAGAGTGACAGCTCTCGATATGGCATGAACCCCAGTTTTATCCCCCCCGACCAAATTCTTTCTTTGGTCATTGCTCGTTACTTATGCATGGTACATAAACATTGTTCAAATATCATACCTGTCCCCTGGGTGCCTTTTGAACATTTTGACATCACGAGATATGGGCTGCGAAACACTGGTACCAGTATGGCCAGATTTGGCAACTAACCGTTACTACTTTAATTTTTTAAGCCCTGGGTTTTGTAGTGGGGTACAATTTTTAAATCTTTCTAAAAGTGATGCTGACACTTCGATTTCTTAGAGGATAGCAGCAAAACGATTGAAACATTAAATTACAATAATGTCCGATATGCGCCTGTATTATTTGTCTGCATGTCTGGCGTCCTGGAGGCGCAGCAACCATGATAATGCAACGTATGTAAGGATGGATATTTAGTTTTAGATTTTTGTTTTAATTTAAACTTATTAGGCTAAGAAGCAAACTTGTGCTATTAAAAGAATAATTGTAAACGCTAAATTATAATTCATTTATTCCGCTTCTTCTAAATCGCGGGTGTACCGGTCCGCTGCGGTCCGAACCACAAAAATTCCGGTCCGGGCCGGTTGCATCTACATTATAATTTAAAAGCAATATTAAATTTCGTGCAATTCTTACGTTTTTAAGCAATATTTGTTATCATATATTACTGGATGAATAATGATTGGATATTTGCTAATCTCTACAACAAATTTCTACGCCTTTATCATCTATGTGTCACTTATTGAAAAACGCAGTCACGGACAAAGGTACGTGCAAACACCGACGGCCGGAATTTTGTTTGTTCACGGACGGACGCAGTTTCGTCTAATCATGTAAATTCGTAGTATGCGTTTGCTTTTATGCACTTTACTTTTTTCTAGTCAGTCGTTAGTCCTGCAGTTAATTAACTGTCAGAGTCAAGATGACAGGCGTAACGCTACAGCAGACAGAGCAGCTGTGTGCAGTGAGTATCACGGGCAGCAACCTCAGATTTGGTCTAAGGCTTATCGACTTTCTAGCTTAGAATCGATACTGCATATCGAGGACGGCATATAGCGAAAAGTAGCGGCCAAAAATAAGTACAATCTAGAACGAAATCGATCGAAGTTTCGTTTAATCGAAAATATATAAATCTGGAATATATTTAGATGCCGTAAAATAGAAATCGAACAACTTGAAATTGATTGAAATGTCGTTTAATCGAAATCCATTGAGATTTCGTTTAATTGAATTCGAGAGAAATTTCGGTCGATTATTTTGCACTTATTTCTGGCCGCCACTGTACACCCTAAGCTTAATTTTGAAATGAATCAAGCTAACTTTTTTGTTTAGTAGACGCTGTTTCAGTAACCGCCGTACTGATATATTGCTGCAGATGATAAGGACTTGATCCGAAAATCGATCCTCCATTATCATCCCCAGTTTGCTGAAAGTAATTAGACGATCCTGCTTGATCATCCGACGAGCTTTCCCCTGTAGTCGTCGTGGTACTTGCAGGCATTTCCGAGGGCTGAGCTGTAGTAGGGCATCCGGAAGGCAAGTTTGTTGCTACGCCGCATTTATGTGGCGGTCGAGATCGTGGACGCGCTGATTTTCCACTACTCCCAGTAGCCGGGAAAGGAGATATCGACGGCCCAACTGTTGCGCTGTATCTGCGACCTGCCCATAACCAATGACTGCTGTTATGGTTATAGCAACCGGCACCACCGTTTAGATTGAATGGTGTCTAAATTACGATATATTTATTATTACGTTTAAGTATATGATTTCTGAACCAGATTGCCACAAAGAAAGCAATGAAAAATAACATATCGAAAAGATTCGCGCATGATAAAATATTTACACTCGACTTAGTTTAACGGTTTTATCCTGAATATTTAGTATCTGGAAAGATCAAAAATGCTTTCCTTCGTACCTACCACGCATATGTATAATTTGTGGTTGTTATTGAACACAAAACCTAATTTAAACACTAGAGTGACTTTCTAAATACTAATTAGAATTGCTAGACAATGCTTTGCGATGGTGACTAGTGACACACTTTACAGCAGTAATAAAAACAAATCCTTCTCAAAACGCTCGCAACAGCTGCAGCTGTTCGTCCGTTATTCGCGAATATTCGGGAACGGTTCGGTTTACTTGTGGTTGCTGCCAGCTAAATGCGCCAATAACAATTAATATACGAAACCAATAAATTTGTCGTGATTAAATGGTTCCACGTATTATTTACGTACTTTAATCAAGTTTTTAGATAAGAATGGGATTGTAGTTAAAATGTTTCGTTAATTTTTATTTCAACTGGGTCGTGTGTTTTTATAATGCTGTAAATATAATGTAAGGAATTAAACCAAAGTAACTGGCTAGTTTAAAGTGGGGGGCGGCGCTTTCTGAAGCCCCGGCAAAAATTCGGGTACCCCCCTTGTTGAGAAAAATAAACGTCAAATCGAAAAGTCTATTCCAGAGAGTAACCTGAATTTTGGTTCCGGCTAATTTACGGAATAGAACATCCGGTTTGGAGTCTTTTGGATATCTGCATGATATATTTTTCACTAAAAGTTTTGCACGTCTAGTCAAAATTAGCTAGCAAACTAATTTATAACTGAAATACTATCACACAAAAACGAAAAATTGTTTTGTGCGTGTGTTCCCTCAGATACTTTGCGTAGATCTCTTAATTTCTCGACATACATTTTTCGACCTCTATTAAACAGTTTATAAGACACAAAGAAATAACGCTAGTCAAACAAAGATTAACATATTATTTGAATTTTTAAAGCACTACTTAGTCCAGCATTTGTTAAATATGGCGTTATTTAAGTTTCAGTTGAACGGGTCCTGCTTAGTAACTCGCGAGAAACTATACTGCCAAGTATGTCTTTATCAGTTAATTCCCACGTACTTGTGAGACCGAAACATAAGACAATGTGGACTGCCTAACAACAGTAATTCACTCGGTGACGGGAACTAGGGTGAGCATGGCTAGTCGATGTTTGTTGCGAATTTTAAGATTCGAAGTTGAGCTCATAGCCTTTTTTAAAGCCACGGGAAGACAATAATATACTCACAGTAAACTAAGGAGAAACAGTGGCAGTCATTTTCAGAACATATTGGTGGCTTCGCACATAGAAAAGGCTGTACCTACTTGCTTAGTGGAAGCATAGAGAATAATAGTGTTGAAAAAGCGAGACCAACTTGCTTAATGGAAGCTCATAGGGTGTTGAAAAACTGCCAAATATATGTCTTTTCAGTTAATTGCATGATACACACGACAGTGTTACACGTTTTATATATTTTTTACACAATGACGGAACCTAACCGCTTAAGATGAGAATTTTTGAAAACAACTTTCTTGTTGTGTTCGTCGTGGAAGTTTGTTGTTTTGCGGTTACTTCCAGCAGAAAGTGTACTCAAATCATACAGGATTTCTTATTGGTAACCAAATAATATAACAACATAGACGGTAACATTAAAATTTTTTAAAATCATAACTTCAAGGAAACAATTTTTGCATTGTAGGGCCACAGAACTTTCCGAATTGTCTGCTTTCGACATAGGCACAATAACTGCATAAATCATATCTAGCTACCCAACTTGTGTGGAAAAGACTATAGCCCATCAAAGTATAAACATGCACTCATTTCAATAATTTATAATTTTGGTGACAAAATGCATTTAGAGCATCATCAATCAAATTACAGAGATAGCGACACAACTTACTTCTAAAACAATTAAACCAACGTATTTAACATGTAAAATAACCCTACAGGACCACAATAATTCATCCACTATAAAGAAGAGTTTCGTTATATAATGGTTCTTTTTATTTTACTTTATGGAAAAGACCAGGTTACTGTTCTGGTTTCGGCTAATTTTGGTTCCGCTTGCTCACTGCCCCATCATATAACTCTAGATAGATACATGAATATGTAGGTGGTACCTGGGGTATAGAACCGTGACTGGCCCAATATGATGGCCCTTTTCAACACTCCTAAGCTTAATACTCTTCACATAACCAACTATAACTTTTTTAACATGTTCTAACTATTTCCTTGCTCACGTAAGGTATGTTCCAAAAAAGTTCTTTCGAAGTCCTAGTTCATTATCAAATTCTTCGTTGTTTCGGGTTCATAACCACAATATGTGCACAGATGGTTGTTAACTTATCCTATTCTCTATTCCGTATAGGTAGGATTTAAACGTCCTGTGACCTGTCAGATACTATATGGCATTCTGGAACGATTTTTATGTAAATTCCAAATAAATGTTTATCCTTATCTGTTTAGAGTTAGCACTATTAATCTGTTTTTATGCTCTATAACATTCTTTTCTTCCATCCACGTTTAAACTACAGAGATATTTACAGAGACATAAGGTTCTTGTTCCAAGGTGTTAGTATTATTCATTGTCTGGCAAATTCATTCGATATCCCATTCTCTTCCACTCCAGCGAGACCTTTTACCTGCCCAAGATTAACCATGTTGTTTCATCCTATCCCGTTTAGCCACTTAACATACCCTATGGTGCATAGAAACTTAACCTGTCTGATCCCAAGACCCGACAATGTTATTTCATCGTATCCAGTAACCCCTAAAACCTATATAATTTTCAATTTTGCCTTAAAGCTCAATTAAACATGAGAAAATTTGACATATTTATGACGCTCAAATGGAACATATGAAGATCTCTGCAGAAGTGGATAAACATATGCCAATTCAAGGCATAAAAAATATAATCAGATCGCCCAACATCTACAAGAACTCTGCAAATCTATGGATCACCTATATTAGGCAAAATTTTTAAAATTTAACCTTATGTGTTTGCTAAACTTTCGTTGATAGGCAAAATCATCAACTCTGATACAAAATTGCATAACGGTAAAGCTACATCTCTCGATGACAAAATGGTCTTCATTCTACGATGCGACTAATTTGACAGCGGCTACACCTTAATATTTCGGCAACCAAACATGGTTCAAATGAATGACCTATAACAGGCAGTTGTTCAAATTATTGGTCAAAGAAAAATACGGCATAGCTTTGTCGTACACAGAAATAAAGATATTACATGGCTAACAAAAGAAATTGGATAATCCATTCGCTTTATGATGAGTTATTGCTGTCACGAAAAGACAAAAAATTTTGCAAGGCTCAATGCTGTTAGAAAGAATTACAGGAGCAACCGAATTTAGGCATCGTCAACTGCCAGCCATGCAAGGATCACTGACTATTAGAGTTATACTACAACAGAACTCACGTGGAATGTCTCAAATTCTTATAATATACATATCATTATACTGAAGAAAAGACAATTAAAATTAAGCTCACATTACGACAAATAAATACAAACATAGTAACTAACGTTGTTGCCAAAGTAGTTTCTTCTAATATACTGAATAGGCAACTCAGCACTACTGTGTTTATCACATCGATACGATGAGATGACCGGATCCGACCGATGCTTTGATATTCTACACGCAAAAGGAAGGCCTAAAATATAGTTTCACGCCCTTGAGACAGCCCAGCACTGGTTCTCAACTATAATGTAATGTACCAAAGTGACGTGAGTGCACGGAAGTAAACTTTAAAAGCCTTGAATTTCTTTATAACAAAGTTTTACACCATCAAATATTTCTACATCATATTCGTTCTAATTAAATGCTGCGAGCGAAGCAGCAAACATTTATTTGTATGAGCACTAATAGATTTTACCGTGTCCGTTCATCCGGCTGGTTTTTTCTGAATATCTCAAGAAAGAATGAAGATATTGCCATGCGGTCATTTACATGATAGCTTGTAAATAGGTTTTTAGCACATCACCACAGTAGGTTCCATCAATGTAATCCGTCTGGTGGGCCACTTTTAAAGATTGTACCCCTCAATTTCTGCCACCGTGGAAAAATGTTTTGGTTATTATATCTCGCAACGCAGGCCTCGTATCAAAATTTTATGTTCGCCTTGATAAGATCTACAACATCATTGACTATCACTTTTTGTAAACTCATAGATAAATAGATAGGACCACAAATGGGGTCTCAAAAGATCCCATTTTAAACCATTATACATATTTTAAAACAATCGTTAATTAGCATTATATGGTCGCTATAACGGTTTCCAGGTCGCTGAAAACAATGGAGTGATTATTATTTGAACGTATTTATGACCGGAATCATCCTTTTTGGAATAGTTTACTCTGTCCTCTGGGACGTCCCTCTGAAAGAACCATGCCTGATTTTGATATGCTAAATGTAATGTCATATTTTGTTGCATCTGATTTTACAAAGGTTTTCTTGTGTATTTATTTTAATGATCTGTGACTCACGCACCTTTTTACAATGACACTGTATCTCGTGGGACCCCCATTGAGTGATGCATGATTTCGTGATTTTCAACGTAATTTTATAATTTGTTGCATTTCTGTTTAATGTTTTTGATGATACTGAAAATAATAAAGTGATTTATCGAACTGTACCTGTGACCAATATACATTTTTGCCAAGAAACTGGATGCCCTGGGACCTCACTTTGATGTACGCATGATTTTGCGGACGTCGCTTGCTCGTAGTAATACCACTCGTTATGCAATCGTGGGTTACACATCTTCTAGTTTACAATTATGTAGTATTCCATCAATAAATACAGCTGGCCTGTATTATCTGTTAAAGTGAAAGATACGAAAAGACTACTGAGTTAATAATAGCTAGTATCTCGCAAGCGAGGGTGCCACGGAGCGAGCGTGGTTTCATTGTAAGATATTAATTTGTTTAATCAGCTTTAACAGGCTGTGTTTGATGTATACAGCACCCTAAAACCTCTTGAACCTTATTTCCTAACCGACTCTAAACCTATCGAGAAAAAGACAGCGCATTATGTATTTGTGCTAGTCTCTATATAACCAAATCATAGTGTTGAGCCCACCGGAAAACCTATGTCGACAATTCTTGATAGCCTGTGCGCAATATACGTAACCAAACAACTTAAAACAGACTATATTCTGTAAATCCGTTCATTGATCCCACATTCTTTGAAAACTCATGAAGAGGCATTAAATATGCAGGCTAGGCTCTAGATAACCAAATCATTGCATTGAGCATACCGAAAAACCACGACATGTTTTTGATTATTTTTGATGCCATGTATAAAACTATTGATTAGTCGGTAGTGGAACTACATTATTGTGAGCGGAGCTTGGGCTGTGGCATTACAAATGTACTCAATTTTATGTTCTTGTAACTACATTGCATAGGGCTTTATCATTGGTAAAAATATTATATTTGAATTCTTCGACCCAAAAAACCCTATCATGGTTTGATCGAAACGACTCTATTTCAATAAATAACACAAATGTTGCAAAATTCTCTATTTTAGCTGCATAAAATTAACTAATTAGCTAATTACTAATTAACCACTCAAAATTTTTTTAATCCCAAATATCAGGTGCACACTCTGAGATGATAGGCTTTCAAACAAAAAAAATCCGTTCAGTGGTTCTTGAGATCCGTCGGACCGAACGAACGGACAGACATCGACCTTTTTACTCCCAGACAGAAAATAAAAACGCTTCGCTCGGCTTCGCCGAGATCCGCTCAAACATCGACTATATTCTGCAAATCAACTTCGTTAACCCTAAACCAAACGAAGACCTCTAAAAAGGCATAAGATACTCATGCTCTACTCTAGACAACCAAACCATCATATTCAGCCTGCTGGAAAACCTATACAGACAAATCTGCATGACCTACACGCAATACGTACACGAACAACTAAAGACAGGCTAGAAGACAGAAATTGCGTTTACTGACTATAAACACATTTAAAACCCAAGAAAGGGCACGAAATATTATGCTTTCTATGGTCTAAATGACCAAATTTTGTATTTACCATTTAGAAACGCCCATATATAGACCATTTTTGATGCCCTGTATTTGAAAAGTCGCAGTTCTGGCAAAGCATCGACGAACCATATTCGGGCCAACAGCGGCTCAGGTTGTGGTCCTACAAAAACTAATGGTGAGCAAAGCTGCTGCACATCTCGATGAGCTGATTCTGCATATAGTCTCCATTTTTTGATGCGAAACCTGTGCCGTGAGATATGGGCTGAGAAGCACAGGTACCCGTATGTCATATAGGCAAAGAACTCTTAAAACCGTTTCTTGTTACTTTGATAAGACAGATGCCGTAGGAGCTGTTCGCATTCAAGTAAACGGCACATCGTTATCACTTTTGCTGTCGAACAAAAAATTTGTTGAAATCTGTCCATCAGAAAAATGAGTTAATAATGTCAGCAACATTAGAAAAAAGAAAGTTTCACGAGTTTTCCCCTAGTAGTGCCCTCAGTGGAAACTCCGTTAAATTCGATCGGTCCGTTCCAATAATACTAAGTAAATACGTTGAAGGTTCCCAAAGCACACAAAACTCATTATTTCTGCGTTTGCTCAGAATAAGTCATTGCATAGAAAAGCATGAAAACGAGTCTAAACATCTACGTCCGAGCGTTGTTAACACTGTCCGGAATCGTAGCTGTAACTTTGGAAACATCAGTACATCGGCCGAATATTTTGTGCATAAAATAAAAACCAATCAATTGAGTATGTGTACTGCTTAAAATTTAGAGCACTGATTAGTGCTCGCCAGAAATGACCTGCACGTCTTGAATGAATGAACATTAAAAAACAAAAAAATTATCTATGCTCGGCCACGTGTCGAAGCAAATCTAAAAACGCGCTCTAAAATTTCGAATAGATCTAAATCAAAATTGTTATACATAAAATTTCACGAAAAGCGCTCATTTCCCCGGCCAGTAAACTGTTGGCTTCACATCCAAGTTAACTTTCCTCGTACGAGGGAATAACCGGAACCGGAACCAGCAACCGGAGTCGTTCATTTAAACCGGATCCGGAACCTGGTCTTCGAAATAAATTTATATATAGTAAAACAGATGAAGGAAGAAATGAAGGTATAGTAAACTTAAAATGCATTAAAAATAACTTTTACATTAAACTTAATGTATTGCGACGGTATTGTTGCCTTTCTGAAACTTTAAAGAGACTGAGGAAGCTAATAATGTTTATTTATCGATCAAATATGTCGGTTTTTGGACATTCAGAGTAAAAAATGTCTTCCACTATACACCATTGCGTATACTGCGCCAAATCGAATGTGCTTACAAAGCTTGGAGCGTAGAATACACACTTTCGCTGTGTTTCCAGTCGCCTCCCTTTACTACACATACGTTTGTTGCATGTTCTTCTGTAGGAAACTTCAAATTATTGGTTTATATGATTCTAAGAGAAAATAATGATAGAAGGTAATTTACTGATCAGTGGTCAGAGACACTGTTTAGGCTAGCGTTGGACCAACAGTGCCCGTCAGTTAGATCATAATGATGAAAGCTTTCTAATCAGAATGCTATAAATGAGACACACTGTGATGCTGCTCGCACAGTTTCAATAAATACAGTTCATTGCCAAGAAAGCAGTTTCTAGCTGCGTTGCAGATAACGTTAGTTTACTTCAATTTAGATTGATTTACCAAGTTTACAAGCGCACTGGCGGGTGCTTGACACAATTTATGTTAGCCAAGCACACCCTAAGTACTTCTGCGTAAGCCATACTCTGTTACCGAGTTGGACCGGTTTAATTCAAACGTATCCCACAGACTTCTGGACGTGTAAAATAGCGCTGCTACAAGCATCGTCCTGGTTTTGATTTAACAAACTCCTGCAGGATATTATGAAAAATTCCTGCTCAAATTATGTGCCCTACTTACGTTTCACACGGCAAATTCGTTAGTTAATCTTTTCTTTTGCGTGGTTGTATTGGAGCTTGATCATTGTATAATATATATTACATATGTTTGGATTACAGGATAAAGCAAAAAACGTGGAAAATTTCAAACAAAATTTTTAAACCGGAATTCCGGTTCCGGTATGGTTTTTGCCCTTTGCCGGAACCGCAACCGGAACACGATTTTCGCCGGAACCGGAATTCCGGTTACTTCCTGCCTCGTACATATAAATGATGACAAGAGAGCAATATTCGTCTAAACTTTTCAAAAGAACATAATTTACTGTATTTTATTAGCACAAGGTCCTTACAAAATCTCTAAATTGATCGTTTCTTTTCTGAAATCCCCAGCAAAATTTAACATAATAGCGTATGCGCTTATGCAGTGGTAATACAAGTTTCGTTATGACGTTTAAGCACAAGTCGAGGACCAAATAGTGAACATTATCAAATGACATCACGTAGGTTGACGCTTTGAGCGTCACGTGACACCTGTCTTTGAGTTTTTCGACTTAAATTTAAAGCGGGATTATTTCTTATGGTAAAACGTTCAGGTGAAACCCCACCACGGTCATTAATTAAGTCATGTGTATCAAAATACAACTACAGTCACGAAAAAAAAATAAGTGCATATAAACGAACGTAACAACGTCCGTTGATAAACGAACATTGCAACGTTCGTTTGCGTCTACGTTCGTTCATAAACGAACGCAAAAATAATTCGTCTACAAACATGTAAAATTCGTTTAGGTCTACCACGTTGGGTTGTAAACGAACATTCTCGTCTTCGCTTGCGTTCGTTCACGTTACGCGTTCGTTTTTATGCACTTTTTTGTCCGTGACTGTATATATTACTTTCACTAGTAACTCTATCGATATTTCAGAACGTAAAGAAGCATAGGTACACCTAAGTCTTTTGCGTGCACAGCCAATCAGCTTTCGATAGCATCAGGGTCGATAAACCTTGGCGGCGTCATACTCCCGTATCCACAGAATTGTGGACCGCAGAGAAAAATCAACATCGGCACTGAGTTTTCCATGCCCGAAAATCCTCAAGTAAAACTTTTCAGCTGCCCAGGACGTCAGAACAAATTTTCGAATTTTGGATCGAGGAACCACGGCGGTGCCATACCTCAAACCCCATGAGCCGGACCTTAATCAAAAAACAAAAAAGAGGCATCGGCATTTATCATTTTACTATGAAATAAAACCATGAAGAAAAAAAATTTCGAAGGTTAAGATAAAAATAACCTTGCTTCCACGAAGGGTACTAAATAAGATAAAAGCTGTAACCCCGAACTTTGGAGCGCCATACCCCCATACCCATGGAACTGTAGGTCACAGAGCAAACACAGCACTGGCAATAGGTTTCCCATGCCCGGAACCCCCCCCCCCCGTGAAACTTTCCAGCCACCCAGGACGTCAGAACAAATTTTCGAATTTTGGGTTGAGCAACCATTGTGGCACCATACCTCAAACGCATAACTCTAGAACCGGAGCCTTAATCAAGAAACAAAAAAGAGGCATCGGCATTTATCATTTCACTATGAAATAAAACCAAGCAGAGAAAATTCGAAGGTCAAGATAAAAATAACTTTGCTTCCGTGAAGGGTACTAAAATGAGCTGAAAAACCCCGTTTTGTCCTCTGACCCCGAACCGTGGGACGTCATACCCCCGTATTATGGAACCAAGGGATAACAGACCAAAACCAGCACCAGCAATGAGTTTCCAATGCCCGAAAACTTCCATGTAAAGCTTATCAGCCGCCCAAGACGTCAGAACAAATTTTCAAATTTTAAGTGGAGGAACCATTGGGGAGCCATACCTCCGTACCTCAAAGACCATAAATCCAGAACCGGAGCCTTAATCGAAAAACAAAAAAAGAAATATGTGCATTCATCATTTTACTTTTAACTAAAACCATCCAGAAATTCGAAAGTTAAGATAAAAATAATCTTGCTTCCGTGAGGGGTCCTAAAATGGGGTGAAAAACCTTATTTTGTCCTCTGACCCCGAACGGCCCGGGGGGGGGGGCCGGCGGGGGTCGCCGGGTGCGCGGGGGTTTTTTGGGGGACTGGGGCCCGCCGTGGGGGGCCTCGAGGAGGGGGGATTTTTTTTCTTTAACCCGGGGAAAAAAATTCGAAAGTTAAGATAAAAATAATCTTGCTTCCGTGAGGGGTACTAAAATGGGGTGAAAAACCTTATTTTGTCCTCTGACCCCGAACCACGGGACGTCATACCCCCGTATTATGGAACCAAGGGATAACAGAGCAAAACCAGCACCAGCAATGAGTTGCCAATGCCCGAAAACCCCCATGTAAAACTTATCAGCCGCCCAAGAGGTCACAAAAAATTTTTAAAATTTTAAGTGGAAAAACCATTGGGAAGCCATACCTCCGTACCTCAAAGCCCATAAATCCAGAACCGGAGCCTTAATCGAAAAACAAAAAAAGATGCATCATCATTTATCATTTTACTATGAAATAAAACCATCCAGAGATGAAATTCGAAAGTTAAGATAAAAATAATTTTGCTTCCGTGAGGGGTACTAAAATGTGGTAAAATGGGACAAAAACCCACCTTTTAACCCCTGACCCCGGAACCACACCCCAAATCAAAAAACGACTATGCCGGTTCGAATTAGCCCAAGATCATGCAAATCGGTTAAGTCGCTCCCGAGTTATGGTCACACACACAGACGGCATTTAAAAGATTTCACCTCTGCATCACACAATCTCCACTACGTGTCACTACGTTCTGATATTTCTTTTAAAAAATGAACGCAGTAGTCTATTTGCGGGAAATGAAAATATATAACCATTTGTGCTCATTCTAGTGGCTTTTAAAATGATATCTGGGTTGGTAAGGATAAGCCAGATTGTCGGATGATAACAACAGTAAGGAAAAACTCCAAAAAATCTTTTCCGAACAGCACGGAACATGACATACGTAAATACCATAACTATAACAACAATATTGTTGCCCCAACCTGGAATGTGTTTGTCAGCATCAACCAACCCATCCTCGGACCCAGATCTGCTTGTAAATGTAGGCTGCTGTGCTACGGTCTTGACATTCTTTGCCATGTTTGCAGCTGATGAGCATGGCTGAAGACATATCTAAGTATTACTGGAATATTAATACAGTAGTAAAGTGTCGGATAGCTTATTAAACATTGTGTACAAAATAAAAAATGATCTTTTGCTTTAGCCCAACCCCAGCCGAATTCGTCAGCTTTGAAGATTGCAGCTTTTGCGTCATTCGAGTTAGCTCGACGAGGCGGTTCAGAAAATTACTATTAGGACGATGTTTATGACGAGCTATAATTTTACTAAAGATTTCTATATACCGAAATTTTTCGAAAAACATTTTTCAACCGATCATCATTGACGAGCTACGTCGAAATCAGATGAATTCGTTCACTCAACGTTACATAGAAGCACATAACTTGCATAGTTTATGCGGATCACTTTGTCTTAGCGGTTTGAATGGTATAATAATATGTACAGTGATCGGAAAAATACCTATCGCGAGCTAGCAACTGGCTCGAAAGAAATTTGTTTTAAAAAATTATTTGCTAATAATTATTAATAGTTTCTAAATATGTTGCGATGGTTGTTTCCGATCGATAGTCATTTCTAGTGCTTCCTGTACGTAGAGATTTTTTAGAAATTTATCGGTATGAATGGGGAGACCACTGGCAATCAAAATTCGGAAATTTTCGTTCCATCAATATGGCACAAAATTATCTATGTATCTTCAAACTGGCGAATTTAGATTGGGGGTAAAGGAAATGATTCCAAAAAGTGCTAAATTAGCTAGGGTAAGCATTATAAAATGTAAGAGACCTTTACATAAAGATGAAAATATATCCGGGTTTTGGTTTTGTCATTTGTATCAACAGATACAGAATGATAGCAGCATGCCATGATTTTTATAGCTGGATATAACTATTTTCATAATTTATTCTCGAATATATATATTGTTTCACTGGTTATACTTGCACCGAAATTAAAGTTTTAGAAATCATCAGTTTTGTCCACATCAAAAATTAGTCTCGACAATGGTGCAGAATCATATAGGCTATAAAATATTTGTCAATAACTGAAGTACAAACTATCAGAAAACAATACAGAAATGTTTTGTCTTTAAACGTGTACATCTGATATGACTAGTCAAAAAATTCAAGTAGTTCGCAGTTCGTTAGCATCATAACCATTATGAACCTATCAACAAAACCGTAAGAATATAGTTACACACAGTTCTCGTCATCAGTGTCCGTTATGCTTTCGATGGTTCTTCGGATTTTTTCGAGTGTTGTCCAACAGATATGAATTTTTGTCCGAAAGTTGCTCGAACTGATTAAAATCGAAAGCTTATATCAGGTGAAAAATGGCCCAAATTAAGAACTAAACATTTTCTGGACTGCTACGCGAAAGCGGTTCGATCCGAAGCATTTTTGTGTTGGAATTATATTCAATAAATCAATTTAAATTCTGCTCGATGTTGATGGGAAAGAGAGCGACTATTTTTGTCTAATTTATAACATGAACAGTAGTTGTTTAGGTCTTACCGAATGAGGTGGTGGTGAAGTGTCAGCGCTACTGGAACGGACAATGCGTGCCAAGCGGCCTGTCACACCAAAAAGCTTTTTTGACTCGCCTGACTCAGCAAAGATCCCACTGTCAACTTTTATCCCAAGTGCACCACAAAATGTCCCGTCAGGTTTCAGCTGTATTTGTGCATGATTACCACAGCGCAAGTTTCGGTGGTGAAGTTGTTGAAAAGATCTATCCTGCTGATCAGGCGATGTTAACGCCGGTGATGCGTTTTCTGTTGCATGCCACAAGTACCCGGGTATCGTTGCAGCAGTAGATGTAGCGCCAAACGCAGATTTTACAATTTTTGACTCAAAAGAAGGCACAATTGTAGCGGACACAGGAGGCATAGCACGACTCCGCGCAGCGCCATGATGATAGTCTCGAGATCGAATTTTACGTTTCACTCGTGGTCGGCGAGCAAGCATCATTTCGCACATAATCATGCCGGAGCTCAATTCTGAAGGATCGGAATGTGAAGGCAAATCCGCCGCGCTGCCAGCCTTTGGTGGTCCTTCCACAACACAATCTGAGTCGGACAGATCTGAAATTACCATGTTTACTTACAAACATATCTACTTATTATGTTGGACATATATAATACATATGTACTTTTTATATTGGACATTTCAAAAGTTGTTGCTCAGTACACTTCAAGGCCTTATTTTGTTTACCATTACTTGGTTAGAATTTTCAACTCCCACATCATCATCACGGGCTAAACTTAGTAGCCTTCACTGTGCAGCAAAATACACAGTTGTTGCCGCACAATATTGCACTGATAGATGCTTCACATTGTAATCTGTAATGTGGTGCTCAGCAAGAATTAAGCCAAAATAATACTATACTGGCCTGTCCACAGTGGGGGGCAGGACCCCCCCACTTTCCAAATCCCCCCATGTTCGTGAGATTTTCCCCCATGTCCGTCCCCCCCACTCGGCCGAAACCCCCATGTTCAACTAATTCCAAAAATTTTTTATGTCTGAAAATTTATGTTCTTTGTTTGCAAATTGTTTTTTAACCATTAATTACCACTATTTATAATGCTAAAATATTGTTTTAGCTTGAAAGTACGTTCACAGTAATGAAAATGCATGAAAATATGGAAATATTTTGTATTTTTAAGCAAAATTTATTCCCCCGAGAATGAACATGGGGCCCCCGAAATCCCCCCACTTTTCGGAGGGCTGTGGACAGGCCAGCTATAAGGACTGTCTTTTTTGTGATTTTGGGCCTCCCGGGCCCGCGGAAAACCCATTTTTGATCCAATACTGTAGTGTAAATAATGATAACAGCAGCACACTATGTCCATCTAAATTGAGTGTGATTTCTTCAACAAATTGAATTCTATTCTGAACACCAATACAGCCTGAGCGGTTACGGAGATATTGAAATTTCTGCGTATTTTCGGTACCATGGGCCGAATGAAAATCCATTTTTGAACCAATTCTGCTGTGTAAATAATGAAAAAAGCACAGACTATGTGCAGCTATATAGAAAATGAATTGCTCTACAATATGAGACCGATAACACCCATATAGCTCGAGCCGTTACGGAGATATCGTTTTATGTATATTGGGTACCATGGGCCAATAAAAATCCCATTTCTCACCCAACCTTGCTGTGTAAATAATGACGATAGCATTAGCTATATAGAGGGCGAATTCCTCTACAAAATCAGACCTTCACCGGTCCCGCATATACTGTCGTTTTCGTGTATTCTGGGCTTAATGGACCCATTTAAACCCCCATTCCTCAGATCCTGCATCTTAAGAGAGCCATGTAGCAAAGCATGATAGAGAGCGTTATGGAGCTTCCTTGTTTTCTTGCAAAATCAGTAAATTTGGATAATATATATGTATGCAACAGTTGTCGAGATACAATCTACGTGTTTTGTCGGACTCCATTTTGACCCAACCAGAGCAATTTAGCTCACTTTTACAGCAGAAGGAGTTGTAATCCGTTTCCACGTTGAGATAAATGGCACTAACTGAGATTTTTAGCCATCGAACGAGGCATCACGTGAAGAAATCTGCCCAGTTGATCTATGCGTGTTACAAAGATACCCAGAAACAGACATGGTCGCAATTTACCACTCTTGCAATGAGAATTCTTCGTTACGCTCATTCCATTCACTATACTCAGAATTAAATTATGCATTCATGATTTAGCAGGAAGGCTTTCTATTATAATAAATTATTGCACAGCGAAAGAAGCCAGTAAGCATTTATTTGTATGAGCATAGATAAATTTTTAGGTGCCCGTCCATCCGTTCGGCCAGTTTTTTTTCAGAATATTTCGGGACTGAATAAAGATATATAGCCATGGGGTCTTTTTCATATGAGAGCCGTAATCTCATGTGGGATGCATCAATACAACCCTTCCACGCGGTATGGTATACCATGTGTCAAGAGGGTACCGACTCAAATATTGTGACTGTGGGTAAATTATACGCTTTCAGTATATCTCAAAACACAGGTTTTATATCTTTTAATTATCTTAATAACATTCACGCTTTTGTTACAATGCTATCCCAGAGAGTTCCATTCAAACCCACAACGTACTTAAGATAATTGTTAGTAAGTATTACTGTAACTATGAAGGTTTTTCGAGGTTGCTGAAAACAGTGAAGTGAATCATTTGAATGTACCTATAACCGATGCAAACCTTGATGGAAAGGCACTGTATCCACAGGGACGTTCCCACTCTAGTAAACCATGCACGATTTCGTGGTTTTCAATCTAATGCTACAATTTGTTGCAACTGTGATTATTTAGGTTTCTAACGGGTGCTGCAAACGATAGAGTGATTCGTTTGAATGTACCAGTGACCGATGTATAGCTTTTAGTATAGGACTGTATCCCTCGGTAACCGTCACAACCCTAAAGTGTCGCACATAGTTCCGTGACTTTCAATCTAATGCTGTAACTTGTTGCATCTGTGATTGTAAAAGTATTTGTCCTGGGTGAAAAAAGTGCCCCCCGAAGTTCCCCCCCACTTTTCGGAGGGCTGTGGACAGGCCAGCCATGCATAGTGGTTTTGAATCTAACGTTACACTCCGGATCATTTATAAGACAAAGGAAAACTGACTATTCAATGGCTCTGCGTGATTCCTAAAAGACACCTCCCCTCCCCTGAACACTAAAATAATTTCCATCTTGAAACATTACGCATTTTATTTCCCATATTTCTTCAAATTGTTCCATAATTTTAGTTAAAATTTCTCCTAACTTTCTTTAGTTTCCTAAAATTTATCCAATTTTTAATGAATTCCCCCAATTTTTGCTACAATTTAAAAAGTCATAGACTTTACCTCTGGTTACAGCCTCACCTCGTGTTAGGGTCGGCACTAACACTGCGTCAATGACTCCTAGTCTCAAGAAGCGTGAAAAAAGACCCGTGATTTTCACGATGCTAAAACGATACACTGATTTATTTGAATGTATTAGAAACCGATATAGGTATATATAGAACTTTTGGCGAAGGTCTGTACCTATCACACGGAGCCTCAGAGCCATTCATAACTTCGTGATTTTCAGTCTAATGCTACAGTATATGTGATTGAAAGTTTTATAAGTCGTTGAAAACAAAAATCGATTCATTAGAGTGTATGTGGGAGCAAAACGCCATTTTTGTACGGTACTGTATCTCGTGGAACACCACACACGCCTTTGAACCAACTCCCACACGCATTTGAACCAAGCATGATTTCGTGGATTTGAAATGTGGTCTTACCACTCGCTGAAAAATGTGGAGCTGTTTTTAATGGTTTCCCATGTTCATTCTCAATGGGAAATGTGGAGCGGGGTGGGAGAAACTTCAATTTTTGCGCACGTTTTTTACATATCTTAGGCATTTTGTGCTATACGTAGTCACTTTCGATAATGACTGTTTGTATTATTAGGAACCCTAACTTCCAAATTACATAACTTCAAGTTTATCGACAAGTATTTCCAACCTCGAATTTTTATTGTTGTATACTCCGGATCAATATCAAACAAGGGCGATGCACTGGAGTGGCAATGGGGTGAACATGGTGTGGGGGATGGCCGTGTGGGGTGGATCTACAATAACGGAAAAACCAGCAAAATCAGACATACAAGTACAAAATTTAACGTTAAAGACTTTTGATTTTGTTGTTAATTAAAATATAATGGTTACCGCTAGCTGCGCACTCGTTGGTTGACCCACCTTCCAGTTACCGATTTTACGACGCCGGCGGTGGGGCTGACTCCTGAATGGTTCGCCAAGACTCCGACATGCGAGCTCCCGAACCCAGGATTCCGATCATAAGATTTTCAAATTTACGAAAACCATAAGATTTTTGCCTTTAATAGCTATGAAATTAGTATTTTTCTTTAAAATTCCGAACAATTTATGTTTATGCCACTAACACACCTTTAATCCTACTTCATATTCAAACCCGCTTTCTTTCCCACTCAGAGTTAGGCTTGTAAATACGGAAGTAACCGAGCAAAATAACTTAGTCTTCGATATTTATATTGTTTATTTAGAATACAGTATAAGACAGCATACTAATAGAAAAGTGCAGCAGCTCATCGGCAACAGTTAAAATATATTTTGGTCCTGTGGAGAGGTCAAAGTAAGAATTCTTCGCTTCCCTCGTTTCATTCACTACTCTCAGAATTAAATAAGTATATTCCGACAGTGTTCTGCCGTGAAGTTCATCGTTATTGATTCAGCATTTATCGTTGAGATTAATATAATTTGCGTAAGAATAAATGTTTTTGCGACAATTAGAATTCACCACATAAAACCATTTAGACACAAATTGTATGCTTAAGGCTTCAATATAACTTTCCACACCTTTTAATTCTGCGCATTCTAAGGCACCATTTTGGTTGCATACTGATGGAGCGCTATCGTATATATCATCACAACTCTCGTCAACGGGACGTTCAATAGCATTGTTAGAATCAATTATAGCAGCCGCCGTTTCTTTCAATTCATCACAATAATATTCGTCGTCGGCAGTGAAAAGCTGAAAGCACAATAAATCAACTTTGCAATGCGTGTTTTACCACATGTAACTACCCCTCTATATAATTATATTTTAGTTCTTCTTCTATGTCAATGTTCCAAAAAGCATACAGAAATAATGTGATGATAATTTGATGTATAGTCTAATGATTTAGCTTAAGAATGGGCATAAGATTCTGACACAACACTAACTCACCTTACTACATTCTTCTTTTCGAAAAACTACACAAATTAGAGTGTGTTAATGCTGCAGCACATTTTTTGCTGTACATTAATATTTCCTCTATGCATCTTTATTGATACAGTGCCTCGTTGCTCAGTGTCCATGGAGTAACCACAGTATTTATGTTACTTAAGTGCTTCGAACTTGAAAAAATTACATTTGAACACACACCGCAGCATTCTCTATGAGGCAAACAACTACAAAAGTATCCACCTGGCATCGATGCAACTGGACTGGTCCATCCTTAATTTAAAACTAGCCGAAAAAATCAATCATAATTTGTCGATTACGTTTACATGCTTTTCTTTTAAATTTTTGTTTTCATAGCACAAGTTTGCTTTCATTATATTTCAATTTAAATCATGCCACGGCGTCGCCATGATGCGCGACGTTGTGCAAACATACAAAAATAGTGCACAGCAATCATTATATTGACTAGTCGGTAGTGGAACTACATTTGTGAGCGGAGCTTGGGCTGTGGCATTACAAATGTACTCAATTTTATGTTCTTGTAACTACATTGCATAGGGCTTTATCATTGGTAAAAATATTATATTTGAATTCTTCGACCCAAAAAACCCTATCATGGTTTGATCGAAACGACTCTATTTCAATAAATAACACAAATATTGCAAAATTCTCTATTTTAGCTGCATAAAATTAACTAATTAGCTAATTACTAATTAACCACTCAAAATTTTTTAATCCCAAATATCAGGTGAACACTCTGACATGATAGGCTTTCAAACAAAAAAATTTTTTTAAATCCGTTCAGTGGTTCTTGAGATCCGTCGGACCGATCGAACGAACGAACGGACGGACATCGACCTTTTTACTCCCAGACAGAAAATAAAAACGCTTCGCTCGGCTTCGCCGAGCTCCGCTCAATTAAAAATGTTCCTTTCGGTTTGATCCAACGTCTAAGACTGACTACTCGAAATAGAGGTGGGATGTGGTGTCGTGGAAGCTGCTAATTCCACGATCATTGTTTTTTGTTTTGGTGTCGTCTTCTTTTTGTCTTCCAGGTAATGGCGATCTCCCGAAGAATGCTGCCCCGGAGTTGTATGACATCGGCAACCTGCCTCAGTTTATGATGTAAATTTCGGCGTCCCCAGTTCATGCCTCGGGTACTTTCTTGTGCCACTAAAAACTACCAAATTTTAGTCCAACGAGCGAAAAAATTGGGCGAAATTTTCCCTATTTTGATTAAAATTCCAAAATTATCAATCCATGCGGAGCTAAAAATCATATAATTTTCCCTTTTTAAGTGAGGACAACTACAATCAATTGCCACATAGGATTTTTTGACGTTATCTGATGGCTATAGTACTTGATGGTCCCCCAGTTCAACTGGGAGAACACCCCGGAATCATGCCTCATGCATAATTTTGACAGTTTGGGGAACCCAGTAGGAAATCAAAGTGTCAGCACTTTTGCAAAAGGTTAACCCTTTCCCGCATATAGCCACACATTTGTAATAGCGTACATTGTGATTCGACGCACTAATCGAGTTTGTCGTGCCGCATCCGTTTCCACATGCGATGCGGGAAAAAGTTAAAAATTGGACCACCAGCAACACCCTGGGTTTGGATTAACTAAAGCCGTAACACACTGACAACTGCTGGAAAAGGAATATCCACCCGTTGAAACCAAAGAGTTGGCCAAAACAATGTTCGGGAGTTTAGATGGTGGGTCGTCGTATTCTTTAGTCTTCCATTAATTAATATTATTAATACTGAGATAATAATATCGAAATGGTGTCACTGTTGGTCATATAAGGTCTCCTTTTTAACTCCGCTATTCCGGAAGCATGTTAATACCACAGAGTGAATCTGAACAGGGGCGGGGTGCTCCGGATCGGTTCACTCTGAACCGGTCATAAACGGCACATGTTAAGTGGAGTTGTATAACTCTCAAATATCATTTAGTTGGAAAAAAATTCTTTTTTTCCGAATGCTCGTCGCATAACTCTTTACCATATTATTATATATTCGCAATTTTTCTGTTCGATGCGTAATGTATTTAACTTGTACTTGTGCTGCTGGTCTGATTTCCTGTCTAACGTTTCACAAAATCGACAAGAATTGGATAGGTTTTGGCCATTTTGAGTCATCCAACATTTTAGTTTATAACTCTTATCGGAGGTATTTGTTTAAAAACAGACAGTCATGCGAAATCCTCTCATATAAAGCTAAAACATTGGAACAGAGCAGCTGTTTTCGAGCTATGAGCCACTGGGCTCTCTATTGCTGCGAATGTTTAAAAATACTTCAGAAACTTTGCTGGGATTTAACGATGGGATTATAGGTTACTTAATTAGTTAAGCACGTTGGTTTCATTGTTTTTACCCTACACTGTGTGTGTTAATAACCCAACCCAACGGTGCCGGAGCAAATTTCGGCACCGAAATAGTCAAGTTTCGTCACTTTTTGAGTACATAACTGACTGTCGCTTTATGAGCTAGGAACAAAATGCATAGTATTAAATTACAAAGTAAAATTATATTTTTCAACGAGCAAGTTTCGAGACAGCAATAGGCGAGTAGCGGTCAATTGTAGCGAGTACTGTAGATGTTTGTAGACATTAGAATGTGTCTATAGGTTTTCGGAGTTGCTGAATACTATAAAAGCAAAAATGTATTGGCGTGGTATGTATCAAATAAGGCAAGTGTTGGGCCTTACAGACTCAAAATCAATTTCAAGTTATAATTCTTAAAATACAAGATTTATTAAATTCAAGTCTTCGCTTCTTGGTCATTGGAGGTTGAAATAAAGCGTTCTATGGTTTCGATATGATTAACATTACATGGACTCTCCAAATTGGGGAACGGTTGTCTCCTGGCAAAAGGAGAGTGCCCCCTGCCAAAAATTTTGGGCTCCCCGGTTTATCGCCCCTTGGCAATTTTTTTTGTTTCCATTCGGTAAAAACACCCCAAAGTAGATAAAATTTGATTAAAATTCCGTTCTGAAGCCAAATTTCGCAAATTTTGTCAAAATTTGCTCCAAAATCACTTTTTTCTTCATCAATAGCGTTTTGACGGTGTTTATACCACGGTTTTTAACAGATTTTCACTTGGCAAAATGCCCCGTAGCAAAATCGGGCACCCCGGTACGGAACCAAAGGGGCCCGTTCATTCCCTCAGTGGCAAAATTTTCAGCGAATGGAGAGCCCCAAATACACTGTCGTATTAACAACAAAAAATTAAAATAACCTAAAATGTATCATTACAATATGTCCGGTGTATCGCGATACTTTAAATAGACCCGGGGAGTTAATTATGCAACGCAAAATGGTCAATAAGTGCAGAATAGCCACACTCTCGCCGTTTGCGAAGTACTAATATAGGGTCAATGATAAAAGATCATGCCTGGATTTTCAACGCAATTTGCTGCATAGTTAAAACTCTTACTTGGTTGTGAAAAGAACCAAACCAATGTTTTGATTGATCAATAGAAAAGTATGTTTAGACTACAACTGAAGTAAAAATGTAGGAAATTTTAAATAAAGTTTTAACAGGAATTGGGGCTCCGTTCGCATCCTAATATAATATTATATATCAGTGAATAATAGGAACTGCAACAGCTAGTTTTACACAGTATTTTAAGCGAAATATGGACTTAAAAAACTGTTAAGAATCAAAGGAAAAGGAGGAGTACTGGCCTCGTCAAAGAGGGAGTGCAGTAGGCCCAGGATTTTTGAGCTCCCCAGGGATTCAGCTGTCACTCCTGCTAATGCGTCTAGATATTTTTGGCTTCCTGCTAGATCGACCCATCCGTATCCTCAGGTATTTTGAGTTGAAATCAAGCTTTTCATTTGGTAAATAATAAATATGTAACAAAAACAATGATATTTAATTTGTAAAGGGATGAAAAACACTGATAGCACCGGTTGACCTTCTTGATGTCCCGCACACGATACATAGGTAACTTAACAAATGAAAACACACAGTGTTCTTTTAAAATCAGATTCATCGACCGTAAAAACCTAGGAAAATAGGTATAACATAGTCAAGTTTGCTCTAAATCGTCGTATTCAGCGTGCTTGATAACCTGATAGACACTCATCGTAAAGCAAAACTATACAATAACATTCCGAAACTTGAAAAATCTTTATTCCCGGCAAACGGTCGACGAACCATATTTGGGCTCACAGCGGCGCAAGCAGTGGTCCTACAAAATAGTGATGTTAGGCAAAGTTGTAGATTTCGATGAGCTGATTCCGTTCGGTAAAACACCCCCAACCAAAGTTAAAATTTGTACTAAAATTCCGTTCTGAAGCCAAAATTTCGCAAATTTTATCAAAAATTGCTGTAAAATAGCTTTTCTCTTCTTCAACAGCGTTTTGACGGTGTTTCTAGCATGATTTTTAAATACCCCCTAACAAAATCGGGAGTACTAGGTGCGGAACCAAGGAGGTGCTTGTTCATTCCTCTGGCAAAATTTTCAGCGAATGGAGAGGCCCAAATACACTGTCGTTTTAATAAGATACCATTAAGATCACCTAAAATGTATCATTACAGTATGGCAGGTGTATCGTGATACGAAGCTTTGTGTTGAATATATGGGCTACGAAACTCCAGATTGAGCAAAGAAGAGTAAAAACCTGTTTTTGTAATTCTGATTGGGAATTTGGAGTTTTTCGCATTCATATAAAGGACACATCGTCATCACTTTTGCTATGGAACAAAAAATTATTTTATGGAAATCCATCCACCCAAAGATGAGTTATGAATAACAAAGGCGGAAAAAAGAAATCTTAGCTATCTCCGTTCCAACAACGCTAATTTCTGTATTTACAATAAAATAACAGTTGTCAAAACGAAAACACACAACTTCAGGATCGGATGTTAGGGCAGCACACGAGCTCTCCAAGTCGCTTGACGATGACATTGTTGTTTTGCGAAGTGAATGTCCGGCACCATGATGATGTCGGTTATAGTAACGGCTAGACGGTATAGCCACAGACTGCACTGCAGGTGTACTAGAACGAGCACTGTACGCAAATCCTACTTGTTGTGATGACTGACCACATGTATTATCAAATTCATCATCATCGTATGCAAATTCGTCAATTTCTGTTTCTCCTGCAAAGCCAACAATTACTGGAAGCAAGAATCTTTTAACAAATTATTAATCACCATTAACGGACGAGTTCGGCTTATCAAAACTAACTCATGTTTCCAATCTCGCAAAAATGACAACCACAAGGAAATTTATACTTAGCACACACAAATGAACCAAAATGACCTATGCAAAAACACTAACTAAAACCCCGTTCCAAATAGCTGAGAAATTAGAGTATTGTATTCTTCCCTAGCACGAGATAATGACGTTAAAATAACGAGAAGCTGCTTGACAAATAGCTAAACATGCCTTCGAGGCCACTGGACTGTGTCTGGTGAGAGACGTCGTTAACCTTGACGATGGGATTCTGTATTTGTCTTCACCATTTTTCCAAATGTGTAAAACAAAATTTTTTAAATTACAGCGTAAATTATTTTACACGAATGACCTGTTCAAGCGGGGATTTTAACACCCCATGTCCTATGATAATTGAATTTTGGATACAAGTGAGTAGAACGGGCGTAGCGAAGAACTCTCACTAGCCAGAGTGGTAAATTGCGACGATGTCTGCTTCTGAGTATCTTTATGACACGCAAAATCAACTTCAGCTGGGCAGATTGCTTCACGTGATACCTCATTCGATAGCTAAAAGTCTCAGTTTGTGCCATTTATCTCAACGCGGAAACGGATTACATCCTTCGCTCCGTAAAAGTGAGCTAAAATGCTCTGGTTGGGTCAAAATGGAGTCAGACAAAACACATTATGAATTGTGTCTCGACAACTACTGCATATATATTATCCAAATTATACTGATTTTGTAGGAAAACAAGAAAGCTCCATAACGCTTTCTATTATGCTTGCTACATGGCTGTGAGTCAGAATGGGGGTTTAAATGGGCCCATGAGACCCCGAATACATGGAACGGCAATGTCTCCGTTAAAACTCAATTTCGGCTGGGTACATTGATGCGATAGCTCATTCAAATGGTTGGAATCTCTATTTGTGCCGTTATTTAAACAAAAAAACGGACAGCAATTACTCAGGGTCGTAAAAGTGTGCCAAATGGGCTCTGGTCGGGTGAAAACGTGATCCGACAAAACATGTTCAGGATTTTATCTCGGCAACTGGCGAAGATATCTTAGTCAAATTAGGCTGATCTTGTAATCAAAAACCTTTATAAGAGTGTGTATCATGCTATGCTAAGTGACTCTTGTGCGATAGAGAATCTGAGAAAAATAGGTTTTAATGGCCCATGACAACCAAAATACACGAAAAGGCCAATATCTTCGCAACCACTTGAGGTATACGAGTGTTGTTAGTTTCCTTTTGTACATCAATTCACCCTCTATATAGATGCACACATTGCGCTGCTGTTGTTGTTTACGGTAAAGGGTTAGGTCAAAATGGGGTTGTCCGTGGGCACATGGGACCCAAGGTGCTCGAAAACGACAACTTCTTCAGAGCCGCTCGAGCCATATCGGTGTTACTGGTCTCATTTTGTAGAGCAATTCGTTCTCTGTATAGCTGCACGTAGTGTGCTGCTGTCATTATATACACTGCTTGTTTGGGTCAAAATGGGATATTGAAAGGGCCCATGAGACTCAAAATACATATCGCCAGCAATATCTCCGCAACGACCGCTTTAGTTATATGGGTGATGATATATCAGTATCATTCTGTAGATCATTCATCCTCGAGGTAGCTGAAAATAGCGAGTCTCAAAATACGTAATAACCTTGTACATGTTCTCAACGAATACGGCGACATGACTGACATTCGGATCATTTTGTAAGTTGATGTAGCGCTGTACAGGTCTCTCTAAACATGTTCGACACTCAGAATTCACCACATTTAACGAGACAAGCTACTAGAAACTAGTAATTTGCAAGCGAGGTTGAAACGGACTGAGCGTGCTTTCATCGGGCAAAGAACCCTCAAAATACATGTGTTCTTGCCATTTTGACCCCAAAGTGCCGTTCGTGTTAAATTAAAGGACACAGCCTCATCATTTTTTGCTATATATAGCATAAAAAATTGCCGAAATCCAACAACCCGAACACGAATTATCAATGACACCAACAGACAAAAGCGAAATTTTCACGATTCCCACTCAGCGTCTTCAGTGGAAACTCCACTCGCTTCGCTCGCTCCATTAATAACTTCTGTACTATGTTGGCCTGTCCACAGCCCTCCGAAAAGTGTGGTGGGCAAACTTCGGGGGACTGGCATGTTCATTCTAGGGGGAAAATTAAAAGTAGGTGATAAATTTTGCTTAAAAATTCTAAATATTTCCATATTTTCATGCAGTTTTACTACAGTGAATGTATTTTCAAGCTAAAATCGATATTTTAGCATTATAAATAGTGGTAATTAATGTTTAAAACACCATTTATAAACAAAAAACATAAATTTTCAGACATGAAAATTTTTTGGAATTAGCTGAACATGGGGCTTTCGGTCGAGTGGGAGGATGGACATGGGAAAAAATCTCACGAACATGGTGGATTTGGAAAGTGGGGAGGGGCCTCCACCCCCTACTGTGGACAGGCCAGCTAAGATAACAATTTTTTCGCTTCAGGATGTTGATATCTAATTTAAGAAATGAGAGGTTTTGGGAGTCCCAATTTACAGATTTGGACATTTCCTGTGATGAGTTGAAACGAAATAAATTTTAGGCATGTTTAAGCATGAATTTTCACGCAATTTTGGCACTAACAATGATCCAAGTAAATCAATAATGCTTTTTCTGGCCCAAGTATATCTGAAAAGACATTGGATTTAATTACGGTTAATAAATCTCACCGGCTGAACTTTCTTTTGCACTGGTATCTTCTGGTGCCGACATTCCGCGACGTGATGTGGAAGCCAACGTAAGTTGCTGTTGATAAGTTGACTGATGTTGAGATGGAATAAAATGAATACCGCACGTAGGAACTACCCTGCAGTTTTTATCTCCTTCTATTACCAACGCAGCATGAGCTGTGTACCTCCAATGTGGCTGAGCCGAGGAGCATATACTTTTCGCGCCAAAAGATGAAGCTCGCAACCCAGACGGATAACGCTTAACTGTGTGGGGAACGGGTCTGCCATTTCCTGACGAATTTGTTAGGACAGAAGTTGTAGTGCTTGCTGAGATATCGGTAAGTGTGGTTGACTCGTCGTCGTTATTATGTATTGGCATGTTGGTACCTTTTGCTATTTCTTTCTCACAGGCACAGTTTGCATTTTTAACGTCGTTACTGCCAAGGAATTGTTGCCGAGCCTAAAGTATGAAGCGCATTAACTTTAGTTTGCGAAAATAGTAGTGCCACAATATTTCTTCGACGTAGGAGTAGTCGAAAACTCCAAACTGATATTAAGACAGCATAATAATTGCTGGATTTCATATTTTAAGTTGAATAACTATTATCATTTCTACTACTATCATTATAAATCTACGTGCCAAAATTTACCGTTGACAATGGTCATGACTGCCATGTAGTTGTAATGCATATACCAGTTTCATCTACGTTGCTTTATATACTAGGCGCCCCGGATGGCGAATTCTTAGCTACCGTGAAAACTGAACTTTAATGATACTTGAAAAACGAACCAAAAAGCCAAAACAAAATTAGAGTTCTTAATTCCTAGCTATGTAATAACGACAATGACAATATTATACTAACCGTCACAGAATACAATAGAAAAAATAGAAATTCATTTGGACCGTCGAAGTAGCAATATACAGCTTGCCAATAGCCATATTAAGCAATCGCGAACCCCAGACTTTTTCCATACCCATGGAAATCATCTCTAAATTAACCTCACAATTTATTGGTCAAATATGATATTTCTAAGGTCCTAGATAGGATATCTGCAGCCATATTCATACTCTCAGAAATGAGAAAATACACTAGCAATATGTTGAGGGCAAGAACATAATATTATTCGGCATATTTCACAAGTACATGACCTTTATTTCTTTATACTAATGACCAAAGACACAAAATCATTCACTAAGTTTAAGCGTTCATAGCATTTTAAGAACAATTTCAAACTTTAATTCCTTTCAGCGCATGGCGAATAGACGCATAATAATGCAAAAACCGTTGCGTTCATAGTATTCGGCAATCAATCAACATTCTAAAAATCTGTTCCTTGGAGACTTTTATCTTTTGAGATGACGCGTCTGTGAATACTTATAGCTTAAAATGTTTGCCGATATTATGGCCGAAATGACATTCAGTCAGCGTGTTCCGAATTTTTGACAAGAGAATCATGCGACAAGGCTTAAACACACACAAACAAAAGGTTACATGATATACATACAAATTACGAAATTTTTAAAACAACTATATTTTGAAAATCCATAATCGATGTTTTAATCCGACTATAACGTACTGGAGACGTAATGACACATCAACTGTTGGCCTAAAACGTCCGTGCGTTGAACCTAACACTCACACCTGCACTACAGCTAGCATAAAATATCCCTCGATTTTTGAAATTTCAGGTTCTGGTTATTTCTAAACTTTAATAGCCCAAAAACGTCAACTGTAACAAAAAGCTATTTTCTCTGAGGTTCTAGTCCTTGGTTTGTGTACTTTCACCAAAGGGTACCCATTTATTGATTCGAAGCCTCTAGAACTATCAATATTTTGCACGCCCCGGTGCACCACATGGTATAAATTACAAATGATGAAATCGATATCAGCTTTAAGTAAATTTGGATAACCAAGAGTAGCAAAAACACAATACGCACAATTCTGTTTTAAACAAAAACAACGCAACTCAATCAGAAAGCAGCGTAACACAAAAACATATACAGTAAACCATTAATTGTGCACACACGCAATAATTTTTGTATACAGTGAGACAACGATGCAGAAATCCATAGTGTATTCCGTTTCAACATAAAATAGATGGCATTTCAAACATTACATGACGTTTTTCCAATGTCAACTTTTCCATGTTAATTCGCAGCTCACGCATTCGTGCCATTGTGCGAATATTGTCCTGAGCACGCTGCTGAGCCGCAATACGTCGCGCTTCCGTTAGCGTCATGTCGAGTGAAGAACTGTAATAAAAAATAACGTGGTCACAACACCCCACAATATCAAAAATACGGTGCAACTGGCTTTCCCAAACGGCCGCCAATATACCGAACTGGGAGAGAGAAATTAGGTTCCCCAGGTCGAACTAGCGGACTTTCACTTTAACTGTGGACTTAAAACGCGAAACTGCATGAATACAATATGATTCACTGTAAATATGCCATAATAGTAATACAAATAGTGCAAACCTATCGATTGATGATCGTCTACCCTAACCCGAATTCCGTGCCAAAACTTGCACAGTATTGTTATAAGGTCTTTTTAGCAATTTTGTGGAAGTACAGAAAATTTCAAAAATTTTGATGTTACATGGGTTCCTTAATCAAATCAAACGTAACTATAAAATTAATACGTAACACTACATTCTTTCTGAAAAAACTGAGTCTCATACTGTATCTTCATGATTAATGTGATTTCCGAGTCAAATGTGCCCAATTAAAACACACGTTTTACAAAATTCTGCAACATATACAACCGTCGCAATAACGCATCGTATGTATCTGCCAAAAGAGTTATAGCTGACACAAGAAATAACCACAAACCGACAGTACCAAATTTCAAAACATGAAAAATAAGAACTCTTTCTTAACAATCAGAATTCAATAAAGTTATAAAATGCAACAAAACTGTCACCGAGTTAGACCTATGTTGACAAATGTCGAACTGTAACCCTATGTAAACCAAAAAATAAACCTCGAGAGCAATAAGACTGTATACAGAAAGACGGGTTTGTACACGAATAAACCATTTATGACTGCTTAAAAACCATAACAAAGTCAAACCGGTGCGTAGAGAGCAACGCCAATGCAGCCAGCGTAGCGAAAAATCCACATAGGCATTTCCAAACGCTATGAAATATGACAAGTCAACAGAAGACAAACTATTCTCAGAAAATTGGTTTGGCAGAGCATAAAGCCCTAAAACCACTAAACTTAAACAACTCCACCACCGTAGACACCGTGCCAAAAAGCTGTACATATACCATTCTAAACGCATTGAACGCAATACATATCCTCACAACTCA